>JAOVVI020016589.1:0-10846 GCA_028571085.2 Nepenthes alata
CCAAATAATGAAATATTACACAATATATATGTAAAATATCAGCATCGATATCTTTTAACATGTTAACAAATTCACAATATATCGACCGTATATCACAATATATAATTTGATTATATCATACATAAAATTTTAATACCATAATTTTAAACAAAGTTTATCTTTTAAAATCTTAAATTTTATTACAAATTTTAGTATATATCTCAATTTTTAAGTATCCATAAAAAAATTATTATATCTAATCTAGATACATATCTCATGATACGATCAATGCTGATATGACCACGATCATTACTGATATTTTAACGCATATTAATAACAAGTTCTTAAATTTAATTAAGTAAATTAACTATATATATCTATTTTATTTATTCCACGTAATTTAATATAATATTTTATAAAATTAAAAATAATTATATGTCATGTTTGGCTATATATTTTTAATTTTTTAAATTTTTTTGTTGGTGTAATTACTAAATAAATTTAAATATTATCAATAATGTCAAATATTAGTTGAGATCCACTCACACCCTACGTGTAACTCATTTCTGGGAACGATTCCGTTGGTGGCCGTGCCGTACCAACGATCCGCTAAAATATAATAATTAATTAATTTAAAAATAAAAAAGGAGATTTGATTGATGACGTATTGATGACGTCATGAATCTATCCAAACAAAAGTCAAAATTGATTATTAAAAGTCAAGTATCTTTTATTATTATTATTATTATTATTATTATTATTATTATTATTATTATTATTATATTGAAAATTTGTTATAATTATTTCATAAGTTTGGAAAAAATTACATATATTTATTCATTTATGAGAACCATATATTTAATAAATTTAAATATGTAATAGTAAAAATTGAATTTATAATTATAAACTTCTTAAATTAATCCCAAAACAAATCAATTTTAAACTCTAAATATTCTTGAATAGGAAAATAAAATAAAATAAATATTTAAAAACACAAATTGAATAATTTTTATTTAAAAGCTCTATGACTTAAATAAAGTAACAGTATTTAAACTCCATACTTGATAATACCCCCAACTAGAAGCTACAAAAGTCAAATTTTACCTAAAAACAAGGAAGCAAATCACCCCAAAAAAAATCACTACAATTTGATATGAAAAATAAATTAAAATGGAAAATTAAAATTGATTTAGATGTAATAAACTTTAATGAGATTTTAATGTTTATGTGAATTATTAAAATCATCATATTATTTTGATCGGTATAGTATACCCAGCTTGGAATATGGGTACAGTATACCCAGCCTAAAAAATCGTTCAAACCATTTCTTTCAATTCACCGACGGTTATCTTTGGTGGTTAATTATAGATAAGAATGACCGGCAGTTATTTTTGACGGTTGGCTGTAGATAAGAATCCTCCAACTATATAAAGACCCTCCAAGAGATCTTCCAGAAAACAGAGAGGGAGGAAACGGCAGGGAAAACAGCCAAAAATTTTCAGAAAGAAAGTTAAGAAGGAGGCTAGCCCTCCATCATCCCGTGTGGCCAAGATAATTTCTCAAGGGCCGATCCAAACAATCCCCATCTCCCTCCAAGAGATTCCCTTCAAATGACATCCCTTTATAGGCATACATTTTAAGTCGTTCACCGGTTGAACGTAATAAAACACTCCACCCACCAAATATACATCATTTATTTATCTTTCTATATTATTGGAAAGACATCTGACTTGAACGTCGCAGGGTTTACGGTGGGAGCAATTCCCGCCGACCTCTGACATTTTGTTTTTAGTTGTGTTACGCAGGGTTCAGGTTTGAAGTTATGGAGAGCGAATCCGCGTCAGATCAACCAGTAAGAAGATCCGATTTGCAGCCCCTAATCCATAAGATAATCCGTAATCCTGGAACGTAACATATATTTATAAATAAATTATGAATTTTTCAAAAAAAGGAGTGTAGGTGTTGTGTCCATGTATTGTATCGGTGTTGATGCTTCGCAGGGAACCTCTATCATCAACATAAACATAAAGACATTAATGTCATGTCCTTTCATCTACATGGGTATGTAGAATTAACATCCTCTCAAATTGTAATGGACTGTAACTTTTTCGAAAAACAAAGAAAAATAGTTGATTAAGGAAACAAAAAAGAGATTTTTTAATTAGGGACCTGCGAGAGGTGATGATGCCAAAAATATATGTGGAATTCTATGATCTGAAACATGTATGAGTTAGTGGGGTGGGGATGGTGGAACAGATTATAGTGGAACCAGCTTAGGCTTGACAAGTTAATTCCACATTACCTGTGTTAGATGGCAACATGGTCATTATTTCTCATTTTGTTTTCATTTACCATTAGATGAAAATATCAGTATCGATATTGGACAATACGTATCGGTATTGAATAGATTGGAAGAAAAAAATTTTAAAAATCATAAGTTAACACTGTATTAGCCAATATAACGGCCAGATATTAGGTATATTAGCAGATATTTTTTAATATAAGCTAATGTATCACAATATATAACCGATACAGCCTTATATCTCAATATTGTTTTAGTATCGTGAAATATCGGTATGGGAGGTTAATAGCGATACATATTCGTTAATATTTATATCTAGCAAATCATCCGTCTTTCTCTGTGATGGGGGACAAGAGGGAAGAGGAGAAATTTATTAAGACGGGAGAAATAGAGGGAATAGGAGAGGAGAAATGAAGCCAGAGAATAACTTAGTTGGAAAATTTATTGGAATAAGGGAGGAAATCTGAAATAATTGCCATATTCTCAGTAGTCTTTTTTATGGGCAGTCAATCAGATAACAGGATTAAGGAGAAAGAGAATGTACAAATTCAGAGCTTAAATAGAACTTAGTCTAAGACATACAAACTGAGTAGCGCAGAAGAAAACAAGAGAAGAACAGCATGGAAGCAATGCAAAAAATATTATGAAATCCAACAGAGATACATAATTCTAAAAACTTAAATGACTTGGAGAATCATCTTCTCCTTGATTGATTGTGAATTACATGGAAAATTAGGTGAATTGAATATAGAATATAACAGTATTAGTGTCTTCCCATCACTGTTGCAAAAACCATCTTAACAGCTTGATTTTATTGTCATCAGTTTCAAAATTTTTAGAAAATGGAAAGGTAAGAGTTATAAGAGAAATGTAATTTATTTGGTTAATAGTAATGAAAGTTGCCTCAATTGCCGATGAGGTTTGAAGTATGTATATTTGGTGGAGCTGCAGTTTTCAAAGTTATATCACGTGCAAGTGTAACATTAAATAGTTATCTGAACAATGTGTTCGAGTGACACGCCTCAGATTAACAATTCGAAGATTTCTTCTTGCTTTTGTTGCATATGTATGGCATACCGTGGGATCAATTAAGTGAAGTACGTTTTGCTGGAGGTTGGCACATATTAATGAATTTGATGCTGCCCACATCTAGTTTCTTTCTTTCTTTTTTTTTTTTTTTCTGTTTCTTTAGAAGTACTGTTGATGCTCATTAAAAGAAACTTCACCTTTTACTTGATAACATTGGTGAAATATTGGCTAATATGTATCGATATCGTTTTCTAATACAATGGCAATATCACGATATATTACCATATTAGTGATTTATCGATTGATATTAAAAGTATTGACCGATACACCCGATAATTGGTCAATACGGTTCTAATAACTTACAATTTTTAATTTTTTTCTTTCAATATGTTCGATTTTGATATGTACTATCTGATAGTCCAATTCCAATATGACCGCAATCAATACCGATAGGATATGTTTTTCCATGCTTGATAAGTATAGAAGATACGATGACCAAAAGTATACCATGATTGACATTGCTTAACACCTTGTTCCCATAATCCTCACATCATATTATTGCCCTCTTAAAACTTCTGGAGGAAAGCATATTTATTTGAAGGCTTTGCTCGTCTATGAAGTACAAGAACTCCTCATATTTCATTGAACCAGCGTGAGGGCCATGATGATTTACCTAATCCTTCATCGAATTGCAGCTTTTGACAGCTTTTGAACATTATACCTCGGGCAACAATTTAGTAGCTGAAATCATGCTTGCTGTAAGATCTTTATGAGATTTGAACTGTTTGCGGATTGTCAAAATCTTCAAAATTTCATAATGTGGAAATAAATATTCATAACTTACTTGAATCAATGCTTAATGGCCTTTTCTCAAAAAACTTGGGATCAGTTTCTCTCCGTCCATCCTTATTTATATTCCTTCATGAGAGTTTGCAGAATTTGTAAAGAAGTTAGTACAAATGTATACAGTTTTTAGGATGGGCATTTAAATTCAAAAATAATGGGAAGTTATAGAAATTTCCTCCAATTCAAATTTAAAAACCAGCCACATAATCTAGAAAACCACCACTAATTATTATCCACAACGAACAATGAGCAATTCTGTCATTTATTGGGTAGAAAGAGCATCGGTCACTTAATTGCATAAATAATATTCTTTCCATCAAATATCATACTAATTAAAGAAATAACTTTTCTAATAAGGTATAACAAAATCTCATGGGATGTAAAATTTAATCATCCCAATAAATTATTAAATGTATATCATATCATGTGAGGTGATTTTTACACTTGTAGGTGGCAGAGCGGGCATTATACCTGTGGAATAACGATCACATCGAGAACTTGATCAGGCAAAATCTCAAAGTTATACTTCCGATTATCTTGCCTGCATTGGAGAAAAACAGCCGTAGCCACTGGAATCAGGTCGTCCAGAGCTTGACGCTTAACGTCCGCAAGATGTTATCCGATATCGATCCCAATCTTTTTCAGGAATGCTTGCTCAAGTTTCAGGAAGATGAAGCAAAACAAGAGGAGGTTAAAGCAAAACAAGAAGCAACATGGAAACACTTGGAAGAAATTGCAAGCAAACCTCTAGCATTGAAGTGCACCCAGCCGGTCAAAAGGTAGTCACACAAACTTCCTCTAGTTATATAGTATGTGTAATTATTTGCTTCCGACTGAAGAAATGAGATACGTGTTTGAAGTCCATGCAGCCTGAAATTCTCTTGATATTTGGGAGTTCAGTCGTTTCTTATGATCGGCTTGATGTTCTAATAGATGGCACGAAGAAGCTCCGATTCCCGGCCCAAGTACTTTGCCGTATTGGACTGTGTTGTTGTAGCGTTCGATATTAATAAAAATCACTGGACGTCGTTGTTGTATGCCTCATCCATACTAATATTTTCTCATCAGTTGCAAAAAATGAGTCTACTTATTAGCAGTGAACTCTTGTTTGTTCAACTATTCATGAAATTTGGAAAGCGGGTTTGATGGGCAAAGAGATTATTGATAGGTTGATGAAAATATTAACAGATCCCATCGCCCTTGTGTGTTTGCCTATGCAAATGAACTGATAGGCATGCGGGAAAATGGTCTGTACCTGTTAGATCGCATTGATGCGCAATAGCTGTTTTCTGGTGTGTTTTCTGTTTTATAGCAAAGTTCGATGGAGAAGGCATTTGTTCTTGAGTGATGAGGAAGGTTTGGGATTGTTGCATTAGCTTAGTTTATCAGCTGAGTGTTTCTCTTTTTCCTTTTCTTTCTGCCTGTGGAATACAACATCTTCTTATAAGAATTGTTTTTTTTGTCATTTTATTCTATTTAGTATAATATCTTCTGATTGCAGAGAAGCAAAGGCAACGGCTTCTGCATAATTTCTGCCTGGTCTACTGAATAGAGCAATCTTCCAGTTTCATCGTGCATTACATTGGGATTGATCTTAAACTGAGTTTCCCGTGAATGAAGCAGCAATAACATTAACAAAGTATTAAATCTTATTGAGTGATGGTTGGCTATATATCTAATTTTATTATTTTATTTGATTTAATGCAATACCTTCTAAGAATAGAAGTAATTTTAACTCAATTAAATCCCATCATTTCAAGTTTTAATAAGTTAAAATATTTATTTTTTTCTTTTATCTACAATTAATGTGTACTTTTTATAAGTATTTTATTTTTTTTGATGTTATTCTCTCATCTAATGTTTTATAAATTGTTACGTTCTCGGATCTTACGTGTTGTAGGAATAAAAATCCAAACGTGTCTGCGGATTTTCTAAGCGCATTCGGATAGAATCTGTGCAATACAAAGAGTGTGAATATCCTATTAGATTAGAGGATGAGATTATGGGAGACAGAGAGAGTGGGAAGGGAGCAATAAAAAATGGTGTTTACGTAAAAAATTTTCTTTTAAATGAGAGAAACAAATCACAGATTTTTGGGTTTGAGAAGAATTTTACCATTTGTGTGCATAGGTGGTGTGCCTACTGTTAACTCTGTAAATTCTCTTGTGCCGTCCTGCAAAATCTACTAACTCTTTTAGAGTCAGCTGCTCTTTTGCGATGCACGTGTTTTCCAAAGACTGACACCTTTTTTGAGATGTCGCATTCATTCCTTCTTACCATTTGACAGAGTTAATCACATATTTCCTAGTACGTCGATTTTGTGGGCGTTGTAGAGTCCATGGACCGTTCTCTAAATCCTCGGGCCTTAATGGATTTTAAGACCATTATGCCTCTTGGGCCGATTCGGCTTTCTGGATCTCCTGGACCTCTTGGCTCTCCTGAGTCTTTATGACACTGAGGCCCAACGTAAGAAAAAGGATCCTTTAAATAAATATTGAATATTAGTACTTATCATAAATATTATTTTTAAATATTTATAAATATTATTATTTTTATCATATTTTTTAAATTTAAGTTTCCTTATTTAAATATTCGCTTGTACAAGTTATAGTATTTTTGGCTACCTTGTGTGAGAATTGCTATGCAGCATATCAATTATCGTTTTTGTAGAAGAATTATTTCTTATGTTAACCCGTGTTTTCTCTTCTATTTTGTACTATTTTTAATTAAATTTTTATTATTCAATTTATTATATCTTTTAATTATATTTTATTTATCTAACTTTATTTTCTATTTACCAATAAAAATTAAAATTTTCACATCGTTCATCAGCATGAGCACACCCTCCTGGGAGCAAGGAATCCTGATTTTTTTAAGAAACAATAGGACTATATTTTTTTAATTTTAACCATTAAATTAAAAAATAATAATAATTAAAATTTAAATATTATATAATAATATTTAAAAATTATTTTTAATTTAATATTTAATAAATATTAATATTATAAAAAAAATTTAAAAATATATAATTATATTTAATATTTTTTATTTTTTAAAATATTAGCTATTAAATTAAAATTTAATGACCATAAAAAAAACATAGAATCCTACCTTTCAAATTCCACCCTCCCCCTCCCCAAGAGAAAAGGTAGCCTTCCCATTGGTGGTGCCGGTGGGGTGTGGGCGGCGGCGGCGCCGTTCACGCCATAATCATTCGAGTTATTCAAGGCCCGTGTTTCTTGACCGGAAGGGCAGGGCAACTTTGATCGTGAATATGCCATAAATATTATTTATTATATTATTATTAAATATAATAATAATTATATTATTGTTATTATTAAATATATATAACCATTATTTAATTAAAAACTGTTAAATGTTGTTAAATGTTAAATAATTATTAGCAAAGCTTCTTGCCATATTTGATAAATTTAGTTGTTTTCCATTTTTTTGTTATTATTTTCCTTATAATATAAGCATTTAGATATCATAACATTTTTAAAAAAATTAAATAAAAATATTTATATATTATATTATTTTAAAATATTAAATACACTAACATTAACCCAATAGCTAAAATGATATTGTAGCCTCTCTCATCTGACAACCTAACTAAATAAGCCATAAGTCACATTTTTGGCATTAAAAATGCTTAAAAATTGAATAAATATTAAAATATAATCATTTTTGTAATTTTACTTTTTGTATTAATCTAATACTATTCAAAACAAATTATTATATTCAACATTTTTTTTTTATCAATTCATATGTATGAAATGTATAAAATCTGAAATATGTATTTTATTTAGTTTTTTGAATAATTTCAATTTTAATTTTTTTTTACCATAACCTTCATACTATCATATAATTTGGAATAGTGTCAAGCAAGCCTAAAATTTATGAAAAAAGAAAATAAGACAAAAGTTGAAAATAAAAGTCAAAGAAAAAATTAAAAATCAAATAAATAAAAAATAAAAAATGATATATATTTAATATTTTCCCCTTTGAAAAATTTATTGCAAAAGCAATTATTCCTTCCCATGGCTGCCAAGTGGCCCTCTTGCTGAACTAAATTTCACACTCGACATATAAATTGGTATTTTTTAAAAAACAATCAATAATTTTGCTTGAAATAAAGGATTTATGTAAATTGACTTAAAATTAATTTTGGAATTTGGTAAGTAATTAGAGATAAATGAAAAAGAAAAATATATATATAAAAGCCAGGCTCATTTTCCAACAAAATCATATATTAAGCATTCTAGCAGGGCTTAATTTGGATCCATATGGATTAAATTTAATAAAAATTTATAATCGATAAATTAAATTATATTTAACCTTTACTTGGACCAATAACCTTAACTATATTCATTTATGACTAAGCTAGTTTGTACTGGTGGATATATTTTTTATTTTTAATATATTTATTTAAAAATTTATATTTATATAAAAAATATTTTTAAATATATAATATTTTAAAAATTATATGTTTAGAATAAAATATTATGTAAGTGTGTATTCTGATAAAGAATATTTACATACAAATTATTATTTATATAAAAATTATTAGTTATATAAAAAAATAATTTGTTAAAATATTTTTTTAATATTGATATTATTTAAAATTGAAAAAGCACACGGCTTGTGCTCACTTGATACAACCAAGTTTTGATCTTGATAATATAGCAGAAGTAATAAACAATAAATATTCAATACACGTAAAGAATATTTAGATCTAGATACCAATGATACTAATCAATCATGCAAAATATAGCAAAGCATAAACAATCATAAAAAGACACGATTTTTGGTAGCGAATGAAAAACTCGATACTCACGGTAATCGAGAAAAATCCTCCGGATTTCAACGGCTAGGGAAGCAAATACACTATGAAAATCAACTTACAGCCCAGGTGGTAACGACGCGCTAACCTAGCCGACTTACTCCCGTCTTGTGATCCCTACCAAGGAACTCCCTGGATTTGCACGCGGTAACGAAACCGGACACCTTCTGGTCTTCACGTTAATCTTTCCTCGACCCACTTGAATTACCGAACAACCATCGGGTCTCCTTCTTCACGAACCAACGTCTCCAACGAAGGTAGAAGGATGAAAGTGTTTGAAAGGTAAAAAGAAAAATGTGGAAAAAACTAGTTAGACATGAAGCTCAAATTTGTAGCTTTTAGTTTTCTCAAAAAAAACATGACCAATGGAGTATGAATGAGATTCTTCTCAAGTGGAGCACAAAATTGGTCTGTCAAGAGTCCTAGGGTTCCAAAAACATAAGCCAAATATTTATTGATTGCTCAAATAACTCATTCAAAAATATGCCCGTTGCCAACGCGCTCGAGCGTAGGCTCACGGAGAGTTTCCGGAGAAAACCCTGCGTGCGCTCTAGTGCAGGGGAGGCGCACAGCGAGCAGGGGTTATTCTGAATTTTGGGCTCGAGCGAGGGGACGACGCACAGCGAGCTGGGTCCATTCTGTTTTTTAAGGTCGAGCGGGTAGTGAGCTCACGGAGGGCGCGGAGGTTTCGGACGGGTTCGAGCGAATGGAGAGCGCACGGTAGGCGCGGTATCCCTGATACTGAAACTTGACAACCCATAACCCGACATCGATACAATAGTACATAGGGTCACGGAATATGCCAATTAGACAAATGTCTCTAACATAGTCGATATGGGTGTGATAGGTAGCAATCCAGTCCATCCTTAGTATTATATCAAAGATTGCAAATTCTAACGGGATAAGATCGCTGGCAACTCATGGTCACCAATCTGAACTCTACAATAAGGGAATATCATCGCCAATTGGATTGTCTCACTCATTGGTGAAGATACAAACAATATGAAGTCTAAGAGTACCGCTTTCACTGTTAGTCTTATAGCAAGGTTTGGCGTCACAAATGAGTGTGTGGAATGGGAATCAAACAATATATGAGCAGCTATAGATTGGATAAGAAGAGTACCTTCCACAACTGTCGTAGTGGTCTCGGTATCTTGCTCTGTCAGTGCAAATACCTTGCCTTGAATCTGATTCTTTGGTTGAGGGACGGATGCAAATTTCTTGGGTGCACGGCAATCACGAGACAAATGTCCAAGCTTACCGCACTTGTAGCAAGTGGGAGGTTCAGACTGCATGCCAGATGACGATCCCAGTTGAGTCTGCTGTGCCCCCGCCTGAGTGGAGGGCATGGTTCCCGACTGTGAGTGGGACGGTGGTTGTTTCGATCGGCAATCTCTGAAAAGGTGTCCTACTTTTCTGCACTTTAAACAAGCCTTTCTTTTCTTGTGAGGAATCACTGATGGTTTAGTAGCGGCACCAATAATAGGCACCAGAGCTAGGGCCTCACTCCCTAACTCTTCTCCCTTTCATTCTTCTTCTCTTCCTTTCCTTTATTTCTCCCATTCATTTTTCTTTCGGCTGTTTCTTTCCTCTATTATTATTATTATTATTATTTTAATTAATTAATTCCAATAATTACTCTAAATTTAATTAAATGGCTCTACGTTTATTCCTAAACCCCTTGATCCAATATTCTAATTTATTGGGCCCACGTAACAGTCCAACTATCCAAATTTCAAGCCTAAGGGTAATATCGATTAATTATCAGAATTAACTATATAAAATATTCTAGACATTGTACCTGAACTGGCTTAAATATATTTTTTGAATGATTTATTATTTTTAGG
>JAOVVI020016590.1:0-10846 GCA_028571085.2 Nepenthes alata
TAGAGATGCTGCCAACCCCAACCAGGACCACGCTGCTGGTGCCACGGTCAACGGGGCTACGGGCGGAGTCCCACCGCCCTATTTTCAACAATTGATAGAGCAAATGTAGGCTAACATGTGTCTGCTCCAGATACTTTGCTCTCAGAATGAGCAACGACTGCAGGCGGCTCCTCCGACAGTCGTCCCTGCACCGGCCATCAAAAAGGGTGGCCAGAGAATAAAGAAGCCGGCCAAAAAGTCCGAGAGAACCGGGAATAATCTGGTTCCAGTGTCCTCCCGTGTTCTTGGCCAAAACAGGCCTGAAGAACACTCTGGGAGCACGTCTCCGTAAGGAAGTTCGAAGAGGAGAAATCCCCAATACTCTCGGGCAGAAGACAACAACGCAGTTTAGGAGCGAGCCTCCAGGACTGCCAGATCTGCTGGAGGCAGCAGCCAGCCGGCCGCTGGACCCTCCGGAGAGAAGACGGAGTTGAGGGCTTACCTCAACTCCAAAAGATCAGCAAACGCCACTCGCGCAGATCCGCGAGTGGATAAAATCTTGAATCGCGTGTTCCAAGATGAGGTGCACACCATTGATTTGGATCAATCTCCTTTCACAGTGGAGATCCGGAGCTGCCCACTCTCCACGAAGTTCAAGATGCCATCCCTTGAGTCATACGATGGGAGCAGTGACCCGGTTGACCACCTGGATCACTTCTGCACCCATCTGAGTCTACAAGGGCTGGAGGACTCAGTGATGTGGCGCTATTTTTCACTCACCCTGAAGGGAGATGCCCGAATCTGGTTCCATCACCTCCCTTCAGGCGCTGTCAGCAGCTTTCGTGACCTCACGGATCTCTTCCTAGCTCAGTACGCCTCGAGCTGACTGGAAGAGAAGTAGTCGTGGCATCTCTCCCACATCAAGCAGAAACCAGGAGAAAATACATGGTGATTCCTGGACCGTTTTGTGGTGGAGGCCAGACAGATTCACAGGATCACGGAGGAGATGAAGCTGGGCAGCTTCATCTTTGCGCTGACATACGGGGACTTCTTCAAGCATCTGGCCCACAAGAATGTCCAAACCTTCCGGGAGGCGGAGTCCATCACACGGGCTTATGCTACGGCAGAAGAGGCCAACGAGGCAAAACACCCCGAGCGGGCAGATCAGTCTCGATCCTTCTCTGCAGAGGGAAAAAGAAAGTACGGCGGTTGTGACCACTCCCATCGAAAGCAGCACAAGTCTGGGCCATCGGAGCGCAGAGAGTATGGGTCCACCGGCTTCACGCCTCTGACGGACACCCGCTCCAATGTCCTCATACAGATACGCGGGAAAAAGTTCTTAAAATGGTCAAAACCACTGAAAAAGGACTCTGGAAACTAGTTGAAATACTGTGACTTCTATCGCTCTGCTGGGCATGCGACGGAGGACTACAAGACTCTGCAGAGGGAGATTGAGCAGCTGGTTCACAGAGGGCACCTCAGCAAGTACGTCAGGAGCTCTGGAGCGGCTGACGGAAAGGGACAGGAGCAGACTCATCGCCAAAATTGGGTTACAGCAGGGGTGGTCAGTATGGTCACCACCCGACCTGCTAAAAACTCATCTGCGGACCTAAAGACCCTTCAGGCACCTTGGCCCTTTGCGCAATGGGGGATCGATCTTCTCGACCTGTTTTTCATTGCCACGGGTCAAAGGAGGTTTATCATCGTGGGCATCGACTACTTCACCAAGTGGGTTGAGGCTGTCCCACTGGCAAAGATCACAGAGCATAACGCACTGGAATTCCTTCGCCAGGGCATCGTCTGCGGATTCGACATCCCCAAGGTCGTTGTGACTGACAACGGGACCCAATTCTCGGAAAAATGCTTCACCAAGTATTGCAGCAGTCTTGGCATCAAGCTGGTCCACACTTCGGTAGCATACCCCCAAGCCAACGGATAGGTGAGGTCACAAACCGTATGCTACTCCATGGGTTAAAGACTAAGCTGGTGGACGCCGAGGGCTCCTGGGCTGACGAGCTCCCTTCTGTTCTCTGGTCTTATCAAACAACCCCAAAGGAACCAACGCGCGAGACGTCCTTTAGTCTCTATTATGGGACTGAGGCAGTAATCCTGATCAAAATCAGGCTTCCAAGTCGTAAGGTGGAATCTTTCGACCCACTGGTAAACTCCTAAAAAATCAGGGAGCACATAGACTTGTTAGAGGAAGCCCGTGATGCTGCCATAGTACGGACAGCGGCCTACCAACATCAAGTTGTCCAATAGTACAATAAAAAAGTTAAGGCACGATAATTTGATGTGGGAGACCTGGTCTTACGAGGCATCGAAGCTAGAGGCAAGTTGGTTGGCTGCAATAAGCTCTCTCCTAACTTGGAGGGACCTTTCCTCGTCTCCGCCGTCGTGCAAAACAGAGCATACAAACTCCGAGGCTAGGACGGGAAACTTGTTCCACGAACGTGGAACGCAACCCACCTCCGGCGCTACTTCCAATAGCGGACTCAGGTACATACTTGCATCATTATGTGCACTCGCTTGCTTGTTTTCAATTTATAAAAAATAAGTGTTTACTTAGCATACCTTCTAGGTGCATGTGCATTGTTTTTCTTACAGGTTATCTGACCTAGACTGCCCCTAAGTTGAAAGGGTCTTCACCCTCTCGATAAACCCTGGTCATCCAGGTGGCTCATGAGCGGTCTAAACCCTGGTCATCCAGGTGGCCCATGAGCGGTCTAAACCCTGGTCATCCAGATGGCCCATGAGCGGTCTAAACCTTGGTCATCCAAGTGGCCCATGAACGGTCTAAACCCTGGTCATCAAGGTGGCCCATGAGCGGTCTAAACCCTGGTCATCCATGTGGCCCATGAGCGGTCTAAACCCTGGTCATACATGTGGCCCATGAGCGGTCTAAACCCCGGTGATCCATGTGGCCCATGAGCAGTCTAAACCCTGGTCATCCAAGTGGCCCATGAGCGGTCAAAACCTTAGGGGGCTTACACAGCACAGGCAACGACCTTCTCTACGAGGAGGTAGCGTGATCAATCAACGACGGTCGAAAGGAGAAGCGTTTCTTCTCCAACGTAGGTCGCCCAGGTCATTACTTGTACGGCGCCACCATGGCTAGTTCACACAACCACCTGTTCCGCTTAAGGACTTCACTCCTTAGGCAACTAACCAACCAGGTTTGCCACCTCCCGCAACAACCCTCTCTATGAGCGGATAGCACTATCATTTAGCAACGAAAAGCGTTTCTTCTCCAACGCTGACTGCCCAAGTCATCACTTGGAAGCACCACCAGGCTGGTTAACGCAACCACTTGCCAAGCCTAAGGACTTAGCTCCTTAGGCAACCCAGCAACGATCACCGGCCAACCAAGTTGGCCGCCCAATGCAACAAAGCTTGCAAACACAAAAGGCAGAAAAAGTCAATGGACACAGAGTGGAAAGAATTTCCATTTTTATTGGTTTGAATGTACTACAATTTACATAAGTATAAAAAAGAAAAGGGTACAAAAGGCTACGTAGGCGGCGGCTGCCTCTGGCTGTCAAGGGGCTCCTCTACTAGGTTGTCTCTGTGTAGCGCTGCTCTGTTGGACTGATTGATGAATTAAACTAGAAAATCAGGATCAATCAACCGCGCCACGCGTCGACCGATACTGATCCCCTCCAACAGTCGTGCATGCATCATACCCTCGATCTCGTGGGGACAGTTCTGGAGAGTCAGATCGTTCTCTAAGGCTGCAACTCGCTTTGCCAACCGTTTGAGGCACACGTTGCCTCGATCATCTTTCTCTTTTAGGCGACCGACCTCAGCCTTCAGCTCAGTGTTCTCCGTTTTGACGCCCGCAAGGACAGCCTCGAGGGCAGCCGTCTCCTCATGGTGCTCCCCTCCTGACGCCGCCACCCTGGCATCCAGCCAGGCGATCTCTGCCTCCCTATCCGCGATCATCTGGTCACGTTGCACCACCTCCCTGAAGAAGGCAGAGATCAACTTCCTCGACTGCACAAGAGAAAAACAAAGTGTAAGTGATAAATACGAGAAAGAAGAAAGTATAAGGAGGCCATCACAGGAATCATACCTCACAAAGTCTCCTCGCGGGCCTCTTAGGCCTAGCCTCCAGTCCTGGCCAAGGTGGCGGTGGACCAGGAGCGTCCTCTCGAGCCAAGCTCGGCTTGCCTCATCCAGAATATGCTCCATGAGCTCATCAGTCTCACTCACGGCAGCTGCAGGCTCCCCTCTTGCAGCCTCTGGAGCAGCTGCCGTAGGCTCCCCTCTTGCAGCCTCTGGAGCAACTGCTGAAGAGTCAAGATTTGCTATTGGCTCCACAGCAAAAGTCCACACGGCTGCCGCCGACTCACTAGCTGGCTCCTCAAAAACTCCATCCATACAACACCAGGAACCACTCGCGACATGGGTTGCGTGAGGATGACTCCTGTTTCAACCGGCCAACCCTCGGGGGTCTTCTCTCGACCCACAGAGCTACCAGCTCTACTACAGATCCCGGTAGTGACGTAATCAATAAGCGACGATGATGAAGGCGTCTCCAGCACCATCTCAGGCAGTGGGCCGATAAACCCTTCGTCAGTGTGCCGCATGCGGATGATTATGCCCTTGGATTCTTCAGGGTTCACCATCCTCACCGGTGGCCTGGGTTTTTGAACCGGGGATGGCGGTCCCCAGTTACCTTTTTGGCCTCCGCCCGGGAAACCAAGAAATCCCGCTTGAAATCATCAGGATTCTCGTGGATCGCCTTGGTCAGCCATTCTTGGGCTGCTGTCTCCGCTGTAGTCGGCATCCCCGTACATGCTTCTGAAACCTGGCCCCAGTCCTTCACAAGGGGCCAGGCCGTCCCCACCCTAACATAGAAGAACCGATTCTTCCAATTCTTTAACGAGTTGTGTATAGCCTTGTTTATTTTTAAGCCAAGACGGGGGACGAGCGATATAAACTCTCCCCCCTGGTTTATCTTGAACAAAACTCTAACCATGGACATTCTAAACTTCTTACAACGCTTTTGAAGAAAAATACACATGGTGCAGAGATACCGTATGGCGTTGGCATGAAGCTGGGCGATGGGGACGTGTAGGACTTGCAGAATGGACTGCAAGTCTTCTGGCAACGAGAGACGGAGGCCACTCCTCAGGTGGGCCTCATAAACCGTGATATGACCCTCTGGTGGAGCATAGGCCCTGTCATTCCTTCCCGGAAGTCTCTACACAATCTCTTTTGGGATATTGAACTCGACACACAAAGCTTTGACGTCACTCTCTCTCAAAATGGAGGCAAAGTCTGTGATGGAGGCCATGGTTACACGACGAACTAGGGTTTCTGAATGTTTCTGAAGATTGCGAATGAAGAAGACGAAGGATTGGAAGCACAGAGGATTTTCTAAGTGTGGAGGGAAGACTTGAACGCCAAGCACGCGTTGAAACCACTCATTAAGGACGCCGTCAGTCCTGCCATGTGTCGCCTCCCTACTTGGCTCGCAAAAGGCGGATCTCTGACGCATTAATGGCCGGCATATCCGTCCAACCAAAGGGAGACACGTGTCACTTTCTGGCCTGTAAACCGGCTGATAGCCACGCGTCCATATGGACTGGCAGAAAAGTTTTTTGAAATTGACCAAGACGGTCAACAATTCTGGTCAATATTATTCTCCGAATTGACCAAGACGGTCAACAATTTTGGTCAATATTGTTATTCAAAATTGACCAAAACGGTCAACAATTCTTGTCAACATTGTTCTCTGTAATCGACCAAGACGGTCAACAATTCTAGTTAACATTTTTCTCCGGAATTGACCAAGACGGTCAACAATTCTGGTCAATATTATTCTCCGAAATTGACCAAGACAGTCAATAATTCTTGTCAAACTCTCCTCTACGCCTTTCATAAAATTCTACGAGATCCTCAAACACCGAAGGGCAATAAAGGGTATCCCATCATGAACATACCGGAGGCCAGAACTCTGGCCACCGGCATGGAGAGCTAGTGATGGGTATACCAGGAATGGGCTAGCCCCAAAAGTTAACGGAAGCCCATAAAGGACGGTCAACACTTTAACGGCCCAGTTGGAGAACAAGCCCAAGAGCTGAAAGGCCTAGGACGGTCAACAAAGGCGTTGACCGTCCAGGTGGTCAACGTGCACACAGACGGTCAACTCAAATGTTGACCATCTACGCACTGCACGTTGGGCCCAAAAGAGGTTCTTCTACAGTAATGGGCCTGGTCCATTCAAGCCGATGATCCATCAGGCGACCAGCAACGGCTCTCTAGGCATCTTCCATGATCCCAACTGGCACCTGAAATTGACATTGACAAAATTGGCGCCCTTCACGTAAGGAAGGCGCCAGATTTTCCCAATCTCCTGCCAACTGGGGATTCCAACGGTAAAGAACACCAAAGGAAGATGAGCAGTTTGGGAAGCTGCTGGCCGCCACAGAAGGAAACTACCTTGCTCTGTTTGGCAACTTGCATCTGCTCCGAAAGGCAAGCCAGTCAAGAATCACACAGGGAATCACTCCTTCCAAAAGAGGAAGGTCGCCCTCTCAATCATAAATAAGCCCTTGAATTATCATTCAATGCACGCTTTCTGTGACGCAAACACATGCAAACCTCAACACAGGCGAACTTTGAAACAGGCAAACTCGGATACTTACCACAGAGACGATCTTCTACTATCTGCTGGAACTCACAGAAAAACCTAAGGCAAACAACGTGCTTCTGAAAACCGCCCACTCCCCACCCTCTAGATTTTAGACGACAGTTGTGGCCTCTCTTACATCTGGATATCCACACACTCCTGTTCTCTTTTGCTCCCTCTCTCTTCTCAGTTCCTGTGACCTTTTCATATTTCGAAATCCGTTTACTGACTTTAGCGTCGGAGTATTTTCGGTGAGATAACTTCCCGCCGACACGCTGCCCTGCTGTTCTTTTTAGTGGTGTGCAATATTCGCATTCAGGGAATGGAGCCGGTTCAAACCATCCAAACGAATCCAAATCCGTTAAAAGTTTGAATTTAGGTACGCATCAATCTTAAATCCATTTGTAAGGTTGAAATTTGGATCACTATTTTCACCTACCTACCACCAAAAACGAAAGACCACGTAAATAATTAAATAAATATATATATATATATATATTTGGGCTAATTTAAAGTAAAAGTTAAAGAATAAAATTGTTAAAAATAAAATTAAAAAATTGAAATAGGTTTTATATTTATTTTTTGTACTATGTGTTTGTTCAGGAAATTGATTATTTGTACTACATTTATTTATAGCAGAGTGGCTGTTCCGCACTGGAAAGCGCTATTACGTGGGGTTGGCATGTGTTGGCAGGCCTTTGCAGTCGCATGATACCTGCCCGTAGGAATTTTATTTTATTTTTTTCTTTGTTGTTTTTTCGGCCTTTAACCTCTATTTTTTATTTTTTATTTTTTAAAGTTTTATTTTTATTTTATTTCTATTTTTCATTTTAAATTTTTTCTATTAATAAAATATACAAATCTCCACCATCTATTTTAATTAAAAAAAATTAAAGTATATCAAAAATATATATTTTTTATTTTTCAAATCCATTATATATAATAATTGATGTGTCATTGGGTTTGGATTTTCATACGGATTAGAGAGCCTTTAGATTCCTCATGTCGGATTGGATTCAAACGGGTCCGGCATCCGCGTCTCTTATCCTAGGTCTTACGCACCATAAACTACAAATAGGAGGTCATAGGACTATGGGAAGTATTTCCATCGTATATCCTTTAACGTTCAAATTAAAAATTTTTCCAAAACAATGAAAAGATATGAGCATGAAGGTAAATGTGATGTAAAATGCATGGATGTTTATATGTAAGAGGTAGGAGAGAGGGCTAGAGGAGACTTCGGCTCCTTTTATACACTTGGGAGAATGGTTCACTAAGATCGCTGGATTAGAGTGGCGGTTTTGGAGGAAAGGAAGCTAGTTCTTTCTCATCGTGTTTGGATTCGAAGCTTATCCTGAGGTAACTCTGAAGCGTCTCGAATGCTCTTAGATGATTCCCCCTATCTAGTATAGGAGAAGGTATTTGTAAGTTATGCGGAGGAGACTTTGGGTGTGGGAACCCGTGATAGGTGTCTTGCTTGGGTTCGCTAACCGTTGAGCACTAATGGTGGCCAGCGATATCAGTTGTCATCTTGTGGTGGTGTGAAAACCATTGCTGGGTATAGCCAGTACCGACCTGGACGCCTTTTGTTGGGATTGGCTGAGTTGTTATAGGGCGGCAGGCGCCATAACTTGTCAGAGTTAACTTCGTCTATCATTGGCTAACATTTCCTAAGCTGGTGTTTTCTGTACTGCCAGTCTGTAGCCGCATTGGCTGGAGGATCGGGGGATTGTGATTGGGCATGTGTCAAGTGATGTCTATTGAGCCTCGACGTGACTTTTCCGACCCAAGTTTTGTCTCGTGGTGCTAGCTTCGCGTGAATCCTCTAGGGCCCCCATCGCCTAGCTGGGCCTTCCTGTTGGCTGGGGCTCATTTCCACTAGCCCATATTTATACTGGACCAATCATTAGCCCCCCATGCTTGGGGACGTTTCTTTATTGGGCTCTAGTATGTCGAATGATGGGCCTTGGACTGCTAGTCCATGCATTCCTTTTTGAGGCACACCAATCGCCAACTCCTGCGGGCATCAAATCTGCAGCTTTTCAGAATGTGCCGTAGAGATTTGATGTTCTATTTGGTAAGATTTCAGTCTAGGACTTGGCTCCGTATTGATGCATTTCTTGTTTTCTGATTGACAACTATTGGGCGGAGCTCTCCTTTGCTAGGAGCTTGCTCGATCTCCTGTGCGGCTATAAATTGGGGGGTTCGAACAATTTGGAACCCAAGCTTACTCCCACGCTGACGAGGCAATGTGGGGACCTTTACTTATTTCATGTTTCGTGATGTTTCACACGGGAATCGAATTGACCTGCAGAAGACTTGAACCTGCTCTGGAAGTCTATTCTCACACCTTTTCTGTGGGTGTTTCCTCGTTGTAATGAGGGTGACTCGGCCACTCCACAATTGTCACGTGCCATCTCTCAGCTTGGCTTTGGTGTTCAGTCTTTGATCGTTGGGAGGCCAGAATCCTGATTCTAGGTCACTGGTCTCTTGAAATGCTCTATCTCCTGCTTCTTCCATTGTTGGTTGTCTCCAGGGCTTGCTTGAGGAGGAGAACCTGAGGTCCCACCGGGTTTCACATCCAGTGATTTTTCCTAGGACCGTGACTTCGGAGGTTGACCATGGGGCGGAGGCCTTTCCCTTGCTGTGGCAGTGTGTTGTTCATCCTTTAGCCTTTCAGTAAGGGAATGGGATTCCACTCCTGCATCGTGAGGCACTGTCGTGGGGTAGATGTGACTGAGGTGTGAGCTCTCTTCTCGAGTGTGCTTCTCCAGATCCAATTCCATGAGCGCACGCCGCAACTTCTCTACTTCTTTTATTTTGCTTCTTTTTTATTTTCTATGTACTTGCATTGATGCAAGCCTTGTACTTTGTAAAAAAGATTTCAATAAATAAAAGCATTGGTATTTGCCTTCTCTCATGCGTCACTAAATCATTTCTTTAGTGTTGCTCTATATGACTTAAGGGTCAAAGTGCCTTCGTGCTGCCATACGTGTTTGACCATTTGCCCCATTAGTAGTCAGGGCAGCCGATAGTTCAGTTCCCAATGGCCATCCCTTGAGCCCGTCTTTAGATCGTCGATGGGAAGGCCGAATGGGAGTTGTAATGGGATTCCGGTTGCCTGTATTTGTTTTCTTGGGAAACGAAATGCCATCGATCAGGGTTGCATCCATCGAAAAATCTCTGCGCATTTATTTCAATGGTAGCCGCACATCCATCTCATCGTAATGATTCTTATTTGAAAAGGCACTACACTTTAGGGCATTGCCACATGGAGGAGCTTCTTTGGGTAGTGAGTTGTCTTGTCATAGTCAAACGACACTGTTTGCTTTGGAGGACTTTGCCTATTTAAGCACCGAGGGCCCATCCTTGTCTTGGCACACGTTCTCCGTTCCAAGACACTTACCCTAAGTTTGCAATTTCTCTTTCCCTTGTTTAGTTCTGATCCTTCTGATGGCTGATGAGAGGCATGGATATGTCCTTGAGCCGCCTGCGTGGCTAGTGTGATCAACTTCTTCTTCTGAATTTGAGCCCTCAATCAATGAGTTAAGATGAGAGGAGCATGAGCCGAGAGGGCGTGGTGAGGCAAACTCCACCGTAGAGGTGGTGGGAGGTTACCAATCGGAGCCATCAATCCTTGGACTAACGGGATTCTTGAGGGCGGTGCCAGATTTTGAATCTGAAGGGGCCTCCAACTCCTCTTGGCATCATGGATATGAAAATGTAGGCTAGTTGATTCTTCATGCCTAGCGGGCGACTGAGGAAGCTGAGTGTCAAGCACAGGTTGCTATCATGGATGTCAAACAGAGCCGGGAGAGGGCCGTCTACCTTGAACGAGCCTTGTTGGAATTTGAGGCCAGGTCGTCACAGCTTGCAGAAGCCAATGCTCAGACTCACAGTCAGATCGTGATGCTTCAGGGGAACCTTTAGTTGTGCCGAAAGCAGCTTTGAGACCAAAGCTGTGTGTGGACGCAGTTAGAGGTTGACTTGAGATCAAGGATTTGCCCAGAAGAGTTGGCTTGGACACTGGAGGGTCAATTCCAGAATGGGATTCGCCTGAGCCGAAGCATAGCTTCATTGGTGACGGCAGGCTTCCCTACAGGCTTCCTAGACTTCCGGAATGAGGGTGCTTTCACGTCCATGGGACTGACTGACTTCTCAGGTTCGGATCCTGTGGAACCTGATAGGCATAGATAGCTTTGTTGTATTTCCAGGCCATTGGCTAACTCT
>JAOVVI020016591.1:0-10845 GCA_028571085.2 Nepenthes alata
TCCTCCCCGGACATTCTGAGAAGTCCCCGGACATGTCAGACTCCCGGACACAACATCACAAGAGAGTGACCCCAACAGTAACAAATGTTAATAAGATGATAACTAGGAGCAGCCCTTGAGGTAAGTTTGAGGAAGGTGGCTAAGATGCATTACATATTTGTAAGGTAGACCAGGCGTGTTAGATGTAGAATGCCATACATGGATGCGACAAAAAATGATTTAACAAACACTCTCGCTGTGGATGTTTCTCTGTATCAAGAAAGGAGCAAGATGATTCACATATCAACAAAAAAAATTGCTAAAAGTAATAGAATATTTTCTCTTGGATCTATCATTTAAGCGAAAGGAAAATCAAAGCAGATGTCAAATATAGAGTTAATGCAGGGGAGTTCATGACAAGTGTATGAAGCAAGTTGCATGATTGTCAAGTACATCTAAAACTAAAGAGAAATTTTTGTTGGATGATTGAAACCAGCCATGTAATGTTGATGAAAAATTTATACAATTAACAAGTAATATATATGAAAAGAAAATGTGGTTGAACGGAATCTTGAGATAACTAAATGGTACATCTTCATAAGTTAAAAAAATGTAAATACCATGTATAATTGGAGTTTGTACTCAATATAAGCCGAAGGAAAGAGTGTTGGGTTTTGAGTCACTCTCTTGTGAGTCTTCCACCCATTGGAAATATCATTTTTCACTTTTAGAGCTATTAAGGTATTTTGTACAATGTTTGCTCAAGCGAAACCCTTCACAAGAGGATTTGTGAGAAGGCCACGAGATGATGCTGATTGCTTGAGCATTAGGCTAGGATAGATTTCCAATAGCTAACTACAAGAGCACTGCAAGCTGGCTATTTAAGCGCAAGACTGAGAGGATTTTCAATGGTGCACTATAGATGGCCAGGAGCTAGCTGCTCAATATTTAAGCGCAAGACTGAGAGGATTTTCAATGGTGCACTATAGATGGCCAGGAGCTAGCTGCTCAAGCGGCCACGCGAGATATAAAAGGCTTTGTTTAGATTTTAGGGCAAAATCTGAAATCATTTTTAAAAGGAGTGCTGCACAAAAAGAGAAGAGAAAGAAAGAAAATAAAGAGGTTCGACATTTGGTTGAGATCCGATTTGAGTTTCATTTTTTTCCAATGTCGAATACATTGATCTAGTTTTATTTCTGGGACGTATTAGTGTTTATTACTCTTTTTTTGGTATATTTTTCTCTAGTGAGTTGTTTGTTTCGACATTTTCAAAAGGAGTGTTGCACAAAGAGAGAAAAGAGAGAGGAAAAATAAAGAGGTTCGACATTCGGTTGCGATCTGCTTCGAGTTTCATTTTTTTCAAGGTCGAATACATTGATGTATTTTTTGGTGTATTTTTTTTAGTGGGTTGTTAGGTGTGTTGAGATTATATTCAACCGGTTATTCATTCAGGTTGTAAGGAAGAAATCTCGTAAGGGATTGTATTTATATCTAGACACTTTTATAGTAGATACTTTAGAATTTGTCTCTTATAGTTTTTTCCTTAGTTAATAATGGTTTTCTATATTAAATATTGTCATGCAACTTGTATATTTGGTTGCGTGATTTTGTTTCATGCGCTCTCACGTTATTTGGTGGATAACGACTGGCAGGAGATTCAGGAGTTCGTTTTCTTCACGTCAATTGTGTACGTGTTTTTATTTGCAAGAATTCCCAACAAGGAGGTTGAGATGTTTTAGATATTTGCAACGGAGACAATAGAGTAATAACTGGGATAAATGTTTGAGGATAGAGACTTTATAGCATTGAGCTTGGTAGATCTAGAAAGACTTACCTTGATGCAATCAGTTCTGAAGCCAAACCACGGGATCAGTGGTGGCAATCACTTATATTTTAATATAACTTTGCTACATTAGCTATTAATAAAATTCTTTGGAAAAATTATTATGTAAAGTTCCAGTTACATAATGTATATAATAAATCTCACTGGAAAAAAAAAAAGGAAAAAGATCCTCCTTACAATAGTTCTTGATATGGTCAATATTTTGGAATGTTGATTGCTTATATTGACAGTATTATCGTGATGCTTTTCAAGTAAATTTGACTGAGAGTTCCTTTCTCTATCTGTCTTTGTTGGCTAATGGCTGAAATTAAAAATACTATATAAGAAATATAGATGATAGGCCTTTTGTTAAAGTGGGTGATCTTCAGTTTTTTTGATAATTTTTTTTCCTGATTACCAAGACTTTTATTTCAGGAAAAATGCAATGCGATATAGCAGTTCGATTTTTTTTATTTTAGGACTGAAGAGAGATTAGGAAAAATGCAAGAAGTCAAAAAAATGAGAGATGAGATATGGAAAATCAAGAGGACTGGGAGATTTCGGATAGGGGAGGGAGAGAGAGAGGAGAAAAGTAAATGGTGTCACTGGTAATTAGAAAAGGCCAGTTAGAAAGAGAGGTAATAATGTTTTCCTTTCTCCCTTGTCCAAAAGCAAGCTTTTCATCCTTTCAACTCATTTGACCCACCCTTTTCACCATTGTTACTAATGATTTCTAACATTTCTAGTGGGTTCATTCTTGACAGTAACGCCCAAATGGAACCTAGATTTTTAGCTTCTTCCTAGAAATTGTCGGTCAATCGACCTGACATCAGTGTGTGGTCCCATAACTGGACAGCAATCAAGAATCTGACAGCCCTGGATGTCGTGCTGTATTGAATAGAATGAAGAGGTTGATGTAACTGCCCCATTTATGGAGCTTGGTCTTTGGTTATACAAATTTCTGTGGTACAAAATTGACATGAAATTGAAAAATAGTGACAAGAGGAATAATCTGTTGAAGAGATTATTGATGCACTCATGCTTATAATGACTGTTTGAATTAATCAATCTATGAGAAGATCTATTTGCCATGCTAAGTATTTGAAGTTCAAATGCCTTGGGACATGGCTTTGACTAAATAATGAGGAACAAACTCTGGTGAACAATGCCGTTGGTTTGTGTTGAAACTGATGGAAACAAAAAACAGAAGCAGCTTTTATAATGTTTTGAAGACAGTTCAACCCTTTCCTTGTTCTGATTTCCCTTGCCATTTACCCCATTAGAATAATTGTATTGTGGGCTGTGGTGGGATTATAGAGATTCTTGTAATCTTCATTGATCTTTCTATAGATTATTTGTTTTCACAGATTTGACGCATGTCTTATGTGTTCTAATGAACCATTTTGTATCTTCCACAAACAAAACCAGCACCGTGGGTTAAATGTGACAAATTCAGTGTCCTTTTCTTCATTTCTACAGAAACAAATTGGTCAAGATATAGAACTGATGACTGACAAGAAAATTACTCCGTCACTGGTGTTACCTTTCCACTGGCTGACCTTATTTCCAATATTTCATCAAACCAAAAGATCGCATACTTAGTTCCAACTTCCGCTTCTAATGATTCACATCCATCTGCGACCAACTCTCCACAGGGTAAGCATTCTGCTAAATGTGAATGTACAAGAACCAAAAAATGCTAATTATCATTAGCATGGAAACGAAAACCTTCTAGCCATCAGATAAGATTACTTGGCATGTTCAGGGAAGTTAAAAAATTAAGTTTGCAGTTCTACTATAAGACCTTTCTTCTACACTCCCTCAAATTTCTAGTTCAAATCCATGTCTACTACAAACCAGTCTTAGACCACACCTCATAGCTTAAGATTTTGAAATGATTGATTTCTTATTATAGTATTAGAATCTCTATGTCCAAACATTCTAAAGTTTAATCCTTAGGAACCCCTTTTTGTTTAATTTATAATCCAGTCCATGGGAGAGCAAGGGCTACGCTTAATTTATGTTTCAAGCCAAATGACAGTCAAATGAAGAGTGTGTTATAGTATAAAACTTCATTAGCTTTCACTAGGATAGTTGGCTTTTGGATGAGTTAAACTTGGTACCGCTTCATCCTTGCTTTCTTCAATTTGTGTGAAGTACAACCCGAATGAGTTGGGGAGGTGGTTCCGCCTTATTCCACTAGTCTTCCTGCACTTTCATCATGAATGTTGGCTAAAAAATGTTTTCTCTTTACCTGTAAGATCGTACTTCAGGTGGTTAAAGACATGCCATATTCATAATGCTATTCATCTCATAAAATTCAATAATACTTGGTATATTTGACTCTCTTTCTATTGAACAAGGGAAAAGAGCTTTCATTTCAAGGACTTTTGTGTTATCTACAATTGCTAATGTTTTGAGGTTGTGTGAACTTTAGGCTGTGTTTTCTGTCGCATGTGTGTCAAGGTCAAGTGAATGCTGGTGGGTGCTTGTGTGCATGTGTGTAATTGTGTGTCATTGCATGGATGAAAATATTTGCTAATATAATATATATCGGTCGATATATATCTTATCAGGACTCTAGGTACCGATATTTTTAGATATTGTGGTAATATCATGATATATTTTTATATCGTCTAATACAATTGGCATATTTACTGGTACAGTTCTATCAACTTACAATTATTCAAAAAAAATTTTCCATCTAATATATTCAAAGCCGGTAGGTATTTTTTAATATATTTAATACTGATATAACCGTAATTGATATCGATATTCCAAATTATTCTTCAGGAGAATTTAGATTACCTCTTTAAATTAAACCTTACTTCATTTCTATTAGAAATCTTCTCTTTTAGTGGACCAATACGGATTTATAAAACACTAAAGCTCCTACTTTTTCTCCATTGGGGGACACATTAATTCACACATGCTTTCTGACGACATACAGATCGGAGGAGCATCGTTGCCTGATCTGGCTTCTTGCAACTCTGGTACTCCGTGGCACACACTGGGATACTTTGTTTTAGGATTAGGAAAACCAATTCTTGTGATCACCTGACCTACAATTATTTGAAATTTGATAGCTGGGTACGCAGAGGAGACTGTAACACCAATTAAAGCAAGCTGAGCTGGCACAGGTATGGTGGTACCAAAGATAGTTGAGTGAATAATTGTTGTTGAATGGGAATCTGTCCCTCTCAAGTATTCAATTGCTTAGACATCAGCTTCAACTTCATCATGAAGAAGAGAGGATAAAAAAGGCTCGTTCTGCTCGATGCAAAGGAATATCCTGTGGAAGTTTAATGGCTTGAAAATCTTTTGTTCTTCACTCACTCGAGTCTTTTTAGGTCTATCCCTTCTTTTCTATGACCTCTGACCTCCAACACACCACTTTTTCTTAGGAACATTATGTGGCATAGCACTCACTATCTGAGAGGGAGAGCAGACTTTGCCAGATGCAGGTAAGGTGGGCAAACCATATGGTACTCAAGCTTTTATCAATGCTGGAAGTGGCTGCTTTGTTGAATATAAACCAGGAAGCATGGACATCTCCTCGGGAATAACACTATCTGGCCCGTGTAGGGCAGTCTCTGAGACGTGTTAGAGTATCTTTTTGAAATTTAAACATGCTAGGAGCATGTTAAGAACATATTTAAGATGCGCTTGGACTAATTGTTGATTTTAAATTGATACAATAAAATTGGGCATTTGAAGAAAATTGATTATGTATTGCGAATGTATATTGATTAATAAAAGATTTAAAACATAAAGCCAATATGAGAAAAATGAACTGGTTATTCACAATAGATGGGAAAAAAAAAAAAAAAAAAGGAGTAGTACCCAACAAAGAGAAGAAGAGACTAAGAGTGATGAGGGAGCTGATGGGGACAGCTATGGTAAAGTTTTGATACTTTTCGAGGTCTTTATTGTTATTTTATAATAAATTTTTTCTTCTATGAATTCTAAATAGAGCTATATCTCTGTATCTTGTTCCCTTATATGTTGTGAAATTTTTATGTAGGTTTGTCATTTAAATATTGAATCTTTTTGATTTTTTGTTGTTAGAATACCTCTCTATGTTTGTCCTTTTCCTTAGCATTCTCGTTCTCTCCGGCTGAAAAGGAAACTCTAAGCTTCGTCTGATACCTAACTTTGTTGATTCAGGGCTGGGTGTTTGATTGCTTATTTCCCCTTTTTTTAACTCTCTTGTGAACAATAAAATGTCTTCAACATGAGCTTGTTTTTTATCTTCTTTTTTGTTTTGAGCAATAACGGCTTCATTTTTTTTAATGAATGCCCCTCTTTTATCTTGGGGTTTAGAAACTTTTGCTAGTAGCTATCTTTGAGCAATTAGAAATTGCCAAGTGAAGTATTGATTGCTAATTTGGTATAAAATGCTATTGTTTAATCGATTATATTCTTATAAATCTAAAATGACCTTAAATTTTGATTAATGTATTCCAATGGACAATATCTCAGTATTTAGAAAAATAATGTGTTGCCGTGTTGGTTTCTTATCCATCTCCCATGTCCACGAACAAGTAAACAAGCAGCTTCAATGAGGCACTCGTGGAGAAAACCCCGGCACCACAAGCTGCTCCTCTACTGATGGAAGTTGTGAGGGACAAGAAATGCACAAGCAGTCATGCATATAGAATATACATACAATTTTATGTGAAAATTTTTCTCAACTAAAGAAAAATCACAAGGCCTTTCATTCAAAATTATTTCTAATAGATTTTAGATCTAATTGTAAATAATCTCTCTAAGCCAACTTCTTCACAATATACTACAAACGGAGGATTTAATTATCACTACTCCTGGCACATTAATTATGCAATACAATATGAGTGTATAAACATAATTATAGATAATAATCGAAACAAAAGCAATTGATATTACACTATTTATATGAATAAGAATAACATACCCAGAATTGATAAAAAATAGAGTACAAATCGGATTTCAAACGAAAGATCAAAACTCCATCCTCTTCTCTTCTCTCAGTTCTCCCCTTGTTTGGCGCCCCTTGTGTTTTCGAATGGTTCTCTTCGCTCGTTTTTTGTTTAAAAAATCAGCTCTATATTTTATAGATTTGTCTGGTGTTTGAACACTAACTTCCATTTGAACCTCAATTTGAACACCAAAGCCTTGCCCGCAACAATATAAAACACAATGTGCAATGGCCATACGACTTTCAAAGAAGTAAACCAAAACCCAACATTACATGAGTGTAAACTCATACTTCAGAGCTGCACTCCTCGTGAGGTGGCTGAGCAGAGAGAATAGTAGCTGTGGCGCTTCAATAATCACTGTGCACCCACGCGACCGTGCTGCCGTTCGTTCCTTTTTTAAAAATATTTGATCTCTGCAGGGGCCTCATCTAGCTGGAAAGTTTAACATTTGAAAAGTGGTAATTGGGGAGAAACGCCTTGTTCTAGGAAATTACTCAGGCTTCAGATATTCTGACCCGCATTATGACAGTACAGTGTTAGGGTCGGAAGACCTGAATCCACTAGATTCAGCTGTAGCAGAAAATTCGAACCCTTCCGTCATCGACAACTATCATTTAGTAGGAACAATAAACAAGAGATGCACAATATTTTTTACGTGGAAACCTCTTCCCAAACCGAAGAGGAAAAAATCACGGAACACATAGTCCACCAATAAATCTACTATGTAAAATGGTTACAAACCCCCGAGATGGAGTATCCGCTACACACTCGAGAATAATAAAAAAAATATTTCCGGAGTAAATAGGAAACATTCATCTCTTTTACTCTATGTTTTTCTTTGTTTTCTCTCTCACTGGTGATGCACTCCTCTCTCATTTTATAAGTGTTGGTGAAACAACAGCCCGTCGTTTCACCCCCGCACACAGCGGCCGGCGCACAGCGTCCCTGGTGTTGTCTCCCACACCAGTCCGGTCACCACTCTAGGCCACCTGCTCCTGAAGCTCTTGGTGCTCATATATAAACGTCCTAGCTCCATCTAATCTCATCTGCCCAGCTGGTCATCTAACAGATAATAGATGCCACGTCTTCACCAGTTCTCGAGCTTTCTTCAGGCCCGTGCCCTGCAGACTGCGCATGCTCTGCACTGTGCAGACGCGTGCTCTGTAACCCAACTGCCCGCCTGTCGACCAATCCTGGAAAGATACCTGTCTACTGCCAGTTGCCACTTTTCACAGTCTCCAAGGCCCAGTTACTCAGCCGGTCAACCTCTTCGTTGACCGTCTTCAGTGCCATCTGGTCAACCTCCCTGTTGACCGTCTTCTACTGCCTATTCGCCATCCAGCAATGCTCCGGAAGCCCTCAGACGGTCAACCTCCTGTTGGCCGAATTCAGCTAGCCGTCCGCCGGTCAATCTCCATTGACCATCCACTATTCTCCTCCGATCAATTTCCCGTTGATTGGAAACAATTCTCCAGATTTGTTCTCCATAAATCCTCCAATGACAAACCAGTTTGTTGAGTTACCCACAAGGGAGTGATCTGACCCAGTATACAGTACTGAAGTAATTCTTAGCGCCCACATTCCTGCTAGCACGAAGTAATTGAAGAATGACTGATGAGTTCAAAATGGCATAAATGGCTTGGAAAAATGTTTGGTGATACCCTTGTGATATTCTAGGATAACGCAACACCAATTTATCCATTTATTTATATGTTGGCCCGTTAATATTGATGTATAGATGAAACGTAACGTCATTTAAAAATATCTAAAGGATTTCTCCTAATGCCATGCATTTTAGTGTCCTTCAAAGAATTTATAGTGGCGAAATGTGCCGTATCTTAGGAAATAAGATACTGCTACTAGTAGACTAAACCGAACTCATCATCAAACAGTCTAACAGTGCGATTCATCGGTGTGATATGACTAATGTGGTCATGAGCGCAAAACATAAATATCCAAAGGTCCCAACGTTGACATTTTTCAATACCTAAAAATGACTGTGGCATGCCTCCATAAGAGCAACAATTAGGATATATTTGCCGATATATATCGGCTATTTTTTTGCTTTGTCTTGCTCTTAGCATCCTAAAAAAACTTTACATCTGCAGCGTCCAAATTTGATATATATCAATTAATATGTTGAAATTCTAATCTATAGAAGAATCAGACAAACAGCACCCTATTTTTTTTGGGGGGGAGGGGGGAGGCTAAAGAATTATCTTGTGCTGTAGAAACAGATGAGCTATTTGAATGTGCCATTTTGTTAATGGAAGGAAATAAATTTTGACTGACAGGTTAATGGAACATGGCTTGCTGTCCCCAGAAAGAGCAAGGAAGGCATTCGAGAGAGAGGAAGCATAGGAAGCAAAAACAAATTAAGATGAGAATTCCTGCGAAATCCCCAACACTGGCGGCGGCGAGTAATCCAGAAAGCTACGTGAAACAACAACAACAGCAGGGATCAAAGAATGGTGAGATAAAAGCTAAGAAAAGGATTTCCTATGACAGGTACGATGATTATACTGCAAATCCTAGAAGAATAAAAGCATAACGGTAAGTCTCTTGCCTTCTCCTTATGGCAGTTCATATCTAGAATATTGCTTTACTTAGTAGAAATCCCACAATTTTAACTGGGAAAAAAGGCAATTTGTTGTACCAGTCTATACAAAAAATTGCGTCAATACATTCTTCATGTTGCCTAGTTCAGAGAATTAATGAATGAAAAGACATGTTTTAGTTTTATTGTTTAAGCTGTGTCATCTATTCGTGTTCTTTTACTTCCAACATCGCACGCAACAGTAGCCTAACTGATTGAAGCAACCAAGATTGCCATTCCTAAATGGCCGTCAGAAGATAAATTATTGTGCAAAAAATAAAAATCATTTCTAAAACTACAGAAATAAATCTTCTATACAAACCCGAAGGAAATTGCAATCATTAACTAGGCAAATAAAATCCAAATAGGAAAGCAGTTGTTTCCAAGAAAAGGGATCCGAAATGGGGGAAAGTTTGGTCTCGAAATCAGCTGGTCATGCGAATTGTGAGCATTTGAAGTTGGTCACGAATTTTGATTTTTTCCTTCCTTTATTGTTCGCTCAACATCCTCCAAATATTTCTGTGTAGCCTGTTCTACGTCATAGTTTGCCCAATCTATTGAATCGTATGACTGAACCCTTGTTTTGACCCCTATTTTCGCTTATGTCGTACCAGGGTAGCCAAGATCGGGCAATCGTATTTGGAAATCGGTAGATTAATTTTGTTAGAAGGGGAGCATCAGCACAATGATATAGATGCTTCTATATGGTCTACTGGTCAGGGTTCAAATCATAAAGACTTTAACTTCTATGCCCGTAAGTTAAGATCGCATATCATATATTCAAATATAGTCTGATTTTTCACATACCCAATGTATAGCCGGAGTTTCATACATTATACTGGATCTTACTTTATTTAACTTGCTGGCCGATTGTTTAGTATTGTATGCTGGGCCCCAACTGGGATATATGTTTCTGTTGGATTTTTTGGTTACTCCCTTGTGGGTAGCTCAATAAACGAAAAGTTATCGGAGGTTCGAACGAAACCCGTACGTGGATTGGAGTTTCATACATTATGCGTGCGGCGATAGGCTAGGAAGGAAAATCAAGTTGGACACTTGAGGAGCGCTTGAGCTCCACTCGAGCGCCGATTCCAGATTGATGGAGGATTCCCCGTGCTCAAGTGGTGGAGAGACGCGGATTTCAAACTTGGTGCACTTGCTCCACGCTCGACGAGCACTCGAGCGCCAAATCCAAAACCTGGCGCGCTCAATCTGCATTCATTAGGCGCTCGAGTGTCTGTACGCGATATAAAATGCGACTTAGGGTTACAATTTTGAAATTGGTCGAGGTCCGGCATTCGGTCGAGATCCGATTGAGTTTCGTTGTTCGTCAAGGTCGAGTATGTCGTTCTGAAAGTGATTTTAGAAACATATTTTCATTTGATTTCTCTTTTTCTTATTATATTTCTCTTCTGGGTTGTCGGATGTGTTGAGAGTATGCTATATTCAACCATTCTTTACTCGGGTTCGAAGTGAAGGGATTTCAGGAG
>JAOVVI020016595.1:0-10843 GCA_028571085.2 Nepenthes alata
TTTATGCACATGGGTATCATGTTGGGTTTCTATTCACTCATCTTCTGTTTTCCTTCAGACGATGATGAGATTATGTCGGACGAGAAAGAATGAAGACTGATGGACTAGCTAGGCAAGAAGACTGATTGGGAATTTAGTAGCAGTGTATTACCAATATTGATGTAAATTTCTTAGATCTATTGGGAAATTTTGTAAAACGGTTATGTTATATCAACGGGTAATTTATGCTTCCACAAAATTTTATTTGGGTAGAACTTGTATTTCCTAGTGGCATCTCATGTGGCTTGGCCAACCGACCTTGGTTCTTGGCCGGCCAAGATTAGGCCGGATAAGTTGAGGTCGTCTACCCAAATTGCGATCCTATGTGTGTAAAAGGAAAAGAAATGTTTTTTAAGCCACAAATTTATTTGCTTTTTTTTTACGGAGACGTTAAGTATGAATCTAACGGTGGTCATATAAGGAAAATATGGTCGTTCCGTCACAATTTTGCCTAGATTGATCATACAATGGGAACAATGTGTCTACTTGAGAATCTTTCTCCACAAGTCTTGTACATCAAGAACGTATAGACGGTCATGGAACCTCAAGATGCTGTCGTCTCTAATATGAAAACCCACTCACAACTCATTTGCTAATCTCCTAAGATAAACACTAGCAATAGGTTCTCTTGTTCAGTCTCGTTAATCAAATTGATGAACATCGAATGTACCTAGAAGAACGATATTATTGCTTGATAATCCCTCAGATGAAGTTATAGCTAGCAATCCTCTACCTCTTCTATCATATGCCACTCACAGATCATTAGAGGAATAACTAGCCCTTTCGACTTCCTTCTCAATGTGTCTGTAATCACATTAGCCATCCATTGCTCATATTGTGTCTTGTAATCATAATAATTTTATAAATGTAACCATCTTCATTGCCACATGTTGAGCTCCTTATAAGAGAATAAGTATATTTCAAGCTCTCATGGTCAATGAAGATCACAAATGTCTCACCATAGAGATAGTGACACCAAAATTTGAAAGTAAAAACAATATCAGCTAATTTAATGTCATGAGTGGGATAATGAGTCTCGTACGCCTTCAGCTGCTTGTGTCATGTCCTACGTTCTTATATCAATAATTACATTTATTTATATGTATTATCAATGTAAGGATTAAAATTTCATAAAATCATAATTCAGCAAACTAAAATATGTAAAATTAAGATTAATGAACGGTGATAATCCAAAAGTCAGGAACTCACCCCAAAATATAATAAACATTTATTTGACGAAATTGACTATAATTTTGATTAATAAACGGTAGAAACAATAATAGAAAAATAATTAGGTTAATAGATTCTCAATCGATTAGCAACCAGATTAATTTTGGTTGACTACAAGATGACTCGACCAAGGAAGTTGCACTCGGCCACGGAAATTTATCTTTCTGACTTATTAAAAACCTCAAATAGCCCAATGGTTTTTAATCTTGATTCATTCTGTCTTCCAAACTTGAGATTTTATTCCTCGAAGATATGGTTATCTGCTTGATCTTTATCTGATTAACATAAGGCTTATCTTTTTGTCTGAATAAAAACCTCAGAAGGATTCATTCTATTATTTGACAACCAGGCATAATTACAAAGGAATATGGTTATCCCAATTATCCTTTTTCCTTTAACATCAATATCCTTAATTTAGGTTCAATTCAGATTTCCTATATCAATTCCCAAATCAAAATTTATATCCAATACTATATCTTACATGCTTTTGCTACGCTATTCTGATCATTATAATGTTTATAGGGAAATCCCGAGGATATTGATATCTTCAGTGTAAAATTCATGACTTTTAATAAGAACGCAAATAAAGATGTAGACTTTGAAACTATATATACTGGCTAAAATGCCTTAGATGAGAATTTCTATCCTTTCCCAATGTTGTCTTAATTCTAACAATCCACAAAAATACTTTGTTCTACATTCCAAGGTACTGAATCACTTTATGGTAAGACATTTGGCCGATGCCTCTCTAATTTGTGATTCCTAAAATTAGTACTAATTCTAATATAAACTCAATAATATTTTCAAAATATCCTTGAATTCCCACATAGCTAGAGAATTCTTTGTAATCTCAACAATTTCCTGAGGTGGATATGCATACCAATAATAATTTAGTATTCATTCTCTTTACCTCTTGATCAACTTGTCTTTATTGTAATTGGAGTTCATAATGTAAGGTGCCGATTTTCACAATGTGGTAAAAATGAGTGGTGAGGTTTTGAATTTTAAAATATAGCAATTGAGAGGTAATTAAATTAAAATAGGTGAATTGAGGTCAAAGGGTATGGGAGGAATCAGTTTAAAAAGCCCAAAGATCCGAAATTAGTAAAATTAGGAACCGAAGTTGTAAATCGTAAAATGTTAATCCGTAAATAAGATTTTGAGTTTTAAATTATGATAATCATACCTTATTAAGGTTATATAATCAAAATTAGGATCCAAGAATATAAAACATTGGGTTAGAAGGGTCAAAACGGTCCCGGAGGTGTATACACGAAGCTGGCTCACTGTAGAGTTGTTGCAGGCATGACCTGTGCCTGCCGTGGGCTCGAGCCTCTAGCGGGCACAAATTCTAGTGTGCTGGTGTTGGAAGCGCACTCGCTAGATGCTCGAGCGCCAACCTATTATAAAGTCGCGTTGGGTTTTCCTTCTGCATCATTTGTGGGTGGGAAAGAGAGAGAGAGGAGAGAGAGAGCACGAAGGGGAAGAGGAAAATGGAAGAATATGAGGCTGCAGAGTCTGATTTTGAGCTTGAGCTACTTAGAAAGGTGATAAATCGGTTGGAAACAAGCGTATTCATACCCTCTTTTTTCTATTTTTTGATTTTTACTCTTTTTCTCTCGAGTATTTTCGTACTGGTACCTACCTAAATCATGAAAAATGCGGAACCCATGAATAATGCTTAAAGTATTTATTTTAGTTCCATCTAGGGTTTGCTTCGCCCAAACCATAGACCTGCGCCCAGCTTATGGAGCCCTTCCACTTTGAATTTAATACATGATTTGTCCACAATTATAAGTTACCCAAGTCCTAAACATGTATATCCATCGATTGGGCGTCCGATTTTACAAGTATTGGCCCGTTTGGCACGTCTGGGCACTCTAAAATGTGCCCTGACATTGTTCACCGAGGCAATCCATGATTTTTGCATGCTTTCACTTTATTTAATTGTTGTATTGCTATGTTTAAATGCACGAATTTAATTGTAAGTTTTAAAAAAATTTGTTTATGCTCCGTTTGTGAAGGGAAACGTGACTCAGAAGTTTCCAAAGTGATAATTATCCTTCGATAGTAAGATTTTATGCTCCTTCCTAGGTTTTACGAGGTTTATGTACAAAGATTAAGCCTATAAGAAATAATTATCTGTGTCTGAATATACCAATCATGCAAGATATGCAAAGAATAAGAAGGGAAGTCCACAATCTTTAAGAATTATGAAACTTTCTCCAGAGAATGAGAACTAGGTGATAAGAACTAAGTGTGGACATTCTCTTAAGACAAGAAATTAAAACTATAAAATTTGTTATCCGATATTCGTTATCTATCATTTGAATATGTTATCTATTTCGTTATCTGTTTTGCCATCTATATTCATTATCTGTTCTGTTAGTACGGTAATGCCATCTGTATCCGTTATCTGTTTTGTTAGTACTGTATTATCATTTGTCTCCGTTATCTATTCTGTTAGTACGATATTGTCATCTGTATCCGTTATATAATCTGTCAATATCATATCGTCATATGTCTCCGTTATCTATTCTGTCAGTACGGTATTGCCATCTGTCTTCATGTATGGTGGATTATTTTATATTTTTGATGAATATGTATATGATGTACAGATGATGAATTGATAGTGTAGTTCTGTTGTGTATGTATGTATATATATGCTTCCGCAAGTTATGATGGATTGTTACAGGTTTCTAGATGACATCACTTATTCGAATATAATATGGTAGATAAGATTACTGTGTTGGAGCCATGGATGATATGACAATTGATGTTGGTCATATGAATGAGTTGTGTAGGAGTTATGTGATTGCTATGGATGATTGAATGGATTAAATTTTGAGGTCCATTTTGTTAAAAATGTCTTGTACATGTTTTATTTTAGATGTTGTATGTAGAATTTTTGTCCATATTTAGAGGAGACTTTACCTGATTTTCTGTAGAAAATAATATATTTAAATAAATTAGTATATATTTGATATAATTATTGATGGAGGTTATATGAGAAAAATGACCCATTTTATCACAGATGGTATCAAAGAAAGAGATACCTTAGGATTGATCGATCTTAGAGCGGATGCTTAGGTTTAAATTTAAGTTGAAGTAGGTTAAGGGTAGTTAGGATTAGATAGGATATTTAGGTGCTAGCGCCTAGGTTTAATCCTAAATTGTATTGACTTATTATTAACCGCTCCCTCTAATTTGATTATTTGAGGTCAACTAATATTATGATACTTTTAGTTGTAGGATATAATATGGCTAGTAGAAGAGGAAGAAGAAACACTCGTGGAGGTGCTAGTACTCCTCAGGATCAAGAGGCTGAATATTTGAATTTGTTGGGGAGGATAACACGTTCGGATTGAATAAATTGACTCCTCGGTATGTCAACGAGAATCTTGAGGTTAAGTATTTGGGTCCTGAGATTTTGGGTAATGACCTAAAGCTGTGTGAATTTTCGGGTGATTGTTACAATTATAGTTTATGATCTGGCTGTAATTTAAGGATTTGTGGGCTTTGCTTTCGTGGTATGGATATTTTGAGACTTTTGTTATAGCTGCTGAATAATCTAGGTGTTAAATATGAACCAAAGGATGTAAGTCGTCGTAAGAAGATGTTGAATCAATAAATAAATGATAAGTTAGAATAGCGGGAGTGTGTGTGGGCTCACAACTTCTATAGGTCTCAGGATGTGATTGAGGCTTAAAGTGAATGACCATGTATTTCAAGGATGTAGATATTTGCTGGTTAGCTGATAAATCGCCCATTCTTGTCAACATGTATTATGTATTTTAGGAAAATATCGGTTTGTCGACATACTAACAAAATAATGAGAATATAAAGTATTTTGACTTTGAGATTTGATTGTGATTTAGGGTTTATGTTGAAATCTTAGCCAAACTTGATCAGATAATTCTGGGTGACGAGTTGAATTAGATGTGGTGGTAAATTACAATTGGACGGCTCGTAGTAAGATAATTAATTAGAGTTACACAACGGAGGCATGGTGAACCCATACATTTTAAGGTTCAATATGAGGCTCAGAAGGAATAGTTCCTTTCGAGGCTTAGGGTTGGTTGAAGTAAGAATTTTCAGTCGTTTAAAATTTTGAGCTAAGTTGGAAAAGTAGTTAATGAATTTGGTTAGTCTTCGGACTTGGTAGAGGGGGAAAGAGAGAGAGGAGAGAGAGAGCATGATGGGGAAGAGGAAAATGGAGGAATTTGAGGCTCCTGAGTCTGATTTTAAGCTCGAGCTAGTTAGAAAGGTGATAGATTGGGTCAAGAAAAGTGTACTCATACCCTCTTTTTTCTCTCTTTCGATTTTTACTCCTTTTCTCTCGGATATTTTTATTACGGTACCCACCCGAATCATGAAAAATACAGAACCCATGAATAATGCTTAAAGTATTTATTCTTATTACACGATTTCCCCTTCAAATCTCCTGGTTTGGCTTTGCCCAAACCCTAGACCCGAACCCAGCTTATAGAGCCCCTCCACTTTGAATTTAATGCATGATTTGTCCTCAATTATAAGTTACTCAAGTCCTAAACATGTCTATCCATCGATTGGGCATCTAATTTCCCAAGTATCGGCTCGTTTGGGACGTCCGGACGCTCTAAAATGAGCCCTGACACTATTCACCAAGGCAATCCATGATCTTTGCATGCTTTCATCTTATTTAATTGTTGTATAAGTTATGTTTAAATGCATGAATTTAATTCTAAGTTTTGGAAAAATATGTTTATGCTGTCAAAACGGGTCCTAGATGGCACATGCGCAAAGTTGGCTCGTTGCCTGCTTGACGTAGGCCTGACCCATGCCCAACCTGCACTCGAAGCACGATCGGGTGCAAAAAACAGAATGCCATGCTAGAGGTGCGCTCGAGCGGGCGTGGGCTAACAAAATCGTTTGCTCGATGAGCGCCTGATGGGTGCTTGAGCGCGACCCTTCGGGTGCCTTGGCGCTTAAGCGTCAATCCATGTATAAAAATACGTTCGGGTTTATTATCGTTATTTTCCACACGGTTCTGAGAGAGAGGAGAGAGATAGCATGAAGGAGAAGAGAGAGAAAGTATAGATCATGGCTTTCGAGTCCGAATCCAGCTTAAAGCTAGTTGGAGAAGTGATAGATCGGGTCGAGGTAAGTGCACTCATACCATTTTCTCTCATTTTTTTACACTTTTGTTTTATTTTCTTTGAGTATCCTCATTTTGATACCCGATAAAGTTTATATTTTGTATTACCCGCGACTTGAGTATGCACACATATGTGGATTTTATGTTTGATTTTACAGTTTTTATCGGTATTTTGCACCGAAAGCCTAACCGTAAGCCCGGATGTTTTCACCCACTGATTTTTATATAAATTGGCTTTATAAAATCATTACCCATAACTTGAATATGTTAAGTTATTAATTGGGTGTTTGATTTGGTAGTTTTATACGGAATTATGCTCACCGAAGCCCTAACCCACGCCCCCTTTAGATTTTATCTGAATTGTTTGTAATTTATACAAGATTTGGCTTTAGAAATTCGTAACCCTAACTTTATGGACACGGGTACTCCGTATAATTGGTGTTTATGCATATATATTTTATATATGTTAATTTTATGTATTCCGAAATATTATTGGTCGTGAATAATGATGTTTAACCGCATGTACGTTAAATATATTTACTTATATATGCTTCAAAAATTCTGTTGCATACATCTATAAAAGGATTTATCGTTCGGAGGCTCTAGAGTTATGTTTGGCTCACAGTAGTAAGAATTTCTATTTTTTCATAATTTATGATGACCATGTATATAATTTATTTCATGTAAAGCCGTGAATTAATAAGAATTATGCAAATTATGAGAAGTATCTGAAAGAAATGCCACAATTTGATATATTTATGATTCGTTCTCCCTGAGTGAGAACTTTGTGAAAGAAGTTTGGTGAACTTTTCCGTAAAGAATAAGAAAATTATAAAACATGGACCATGAATTTATATTTCAAAGGGTAATATTCCCTGGGATGCCATAGATATTACAGAAAAAACTCAAGGATTATTCTGACCGTATATTATAGTGGGTGATATTCCTTGGCCCGCCTAAGGATATTACTGTGGAAATATGAGGATTGCCTTTGGGCCATGGGAGACACGATGGCATATGATATATGGTCTCGTATATCCGGCTAAAGGTATACCACTCACCACGGGGTGTTGAATTACGTGGGTCTGTGCTTTAGAATGTGTAGAAGCAAACACATTTCTTTTCTCGTTTAACCGTACTGTTAGCTGGTAAGGCCTACTGGCCTTGGTGCGCAAAGATAAGAAGATTATGTTTGTTTTGAAACCTAAAGAAAGATAAGTAAATCAGGAAAGATAAATATATTTTAAAAAGTACATTTGATCATGTCGTATATTTATACATCTTTATTATGCTCTTACATCTCTCCTCAATTTTATTTTACATATACTTTTTATTGTTATTGATTATATTACACTTGTTGAGCATTTGGCTCACCATTACTTTTCTATGCCTCCAAATGAACACGAGCTTATGTCAGATCGGACGGGGTAGAGGATTAGAAGTCGGCTAGGCACGAAGACTTGGAGGATGATCTTGTGGACTTGGCCTTGTGGATTTTACACCTTATGGAGTTTTTTGTATTACTTTTGATGGCCATGTATATTGATGTATGTATATGATAATGATGATGTATATAGTGTATAGTTTCCACTGTGTTTGATGGATATATGTGCTTCTGCAGGTTGTTATAGTATATTTGGGCACCTAGGGGCATCTTATCTGAGCCAACGTCGTACCGGAGCTATGATGTTGGTGCCACGTGTTTGTTGTGGCTTTTGGATCTTGTGTTGAGATGTGTTGTCGTTATGTATTTGTTATATAGGGTTAATATACATGTTTTGTATCAGTCTGACGGCCTTTTTTACTGAAACTCTTCCAGATTTCAGTTAGAAATGTGATCCATCACATTTGGTATTAGAGAAAAAGATACCTTAGGTTTGATCTAAATCTTATATGAAAATTTAGGTTAGAATAAGATAAATTGAATAAGTTGATGAAGGCGTAGGATGATTAAGTTTGATCCAATAATTCTAGTTGTCTTAGTTTGAATGACTTGGGGCTAAGATTAAGTCTGGCTCAGTAGTTAAATTTGATTGTCTAGTTGCGATATCCTAGTTGGTGTTTTAATCAAGTAAAGTTGATTCACTTAGACTAGGACTATATTAGGATCAGTTAGTTATGTTTGGCCGTATAGTGAATAGTGCCCTGGTTAATATTCGAATTAAGTTACAATCTAACCCATATCGTTCTTGTTTTAGAAAGGATGTCAGTAGCTGATCATGCCACCTAGACGGAGGTCCATGCGTGGAGGTGGCTAGCCGTGTGATTGAGAAATTGGGTATTCAAAATTGTCGGGTATGATGGCGAGGCTTAAAAGTCTTAGAAAATCTAGTTCGGGGGAGAGTCAGAAGAAAGAGAAGTTATAAGGGGATACCTTGAGGATTAACTTAGGTTAATATTGATTCAAGGACTAGGATTGGGGATGTATGAATAGCATGGCAAGTGAGACGGATAAGGTGGAATCGTTGGCTCAAGGTCAGGATAACGTGGAGTCGATTTCGAGTAGTAGTGAACCCAAGGATGTTGATTTAAAATTAATTTAATAATGAAGGTCAAGTGCTTGAATTTTTGGGTGGCTCGGATCCTGTAGAAGTTGAAATATGGATCATAAGAATTGAAATAGTGTGTACGGTGATCCAATGTCCTGGAGGAGATAAGGTAAAATCTACCTAATATAAGTTAGAAGATGAAGCCAACTATGGGAGGTTGATGAGAAAGTAGTTATGGGCCAGGAAGATAAAGAGATATCGGGGAATATATTTGTGGATGTTTTTAGGAACAAATATTCCCCCTGACAAGTTTGGAAGCATGTTTTAATTTTGGGTAGTCAGCCACATGATGAAGAATTATCCTTATCCCATGGGTTGGACAGTTAAGAAGTCTAGTGCCAGAGATCAGAGTTTTGCGGTGATGGCATAAGGTGTAGAGATGTTGTCTTCATGTGGTAGAAGGTAAATTTAATCCTTAACTTTGGGATGCTTTGGCTTATGTATTATATTTTGAATTTGGAGTCTATGTGTCCAATTATGTTTCCAAGTTATATGTAATTTGAGGATCTAGGCTTTGCACTTGTTGTATCGAGGTCTACGATATTTTCTTGGGTCCGTAGGTGTGATTGGTTAGGCTGAATTGACTTATTTTGTTGTACCGATCTTCGATATGATATTGGTGTTGATTAGTTGGTGAGTCGTTATGCTATAATGAATTGTGCTTAGTAAGAATATTATACTTAACCCCCGAATTGGAAAGTTTGAAGTATGTGGCACAGTTTGTTGAGGTATGAGGATATTAGTATCGTTGTGCCTAGAAGTCATTGATGGGGATATATGTCTAATTTATTTAGCATATGAGACCACATCTAGAAGTCATCTTATGGTCACTAAGAAGTTTTGACTGTGTAATCATTTGAGGATGTTCCTTTGAAGAAAAGATTAGGCTGATTTATCTTTTGATCGGTAATTCGAGGTTGTATGGGAATCAACACTAGTTGTTAAGGATTTTGTATAGAATCGAGGAAGTATCAGTTAGGTGCCCACAGTGGGATACTCTAGAACCTTTGAGATGAGTAAGATGGACCGATGAGGTTAATTGTGAATGATTGGAAATTTAGGTCACTTGGGAGATTTACGGTCTGATAAGCGGGCCTTGTAAATTAGTAAGTGATTTATTTGATCGATTGTAAAGGTTTGCTAATTTCTAAGATTGATTTGTATCTATAGTGTTGTTGATTGTGGATTATTGAAAGTCATGCCCGTGGCAGCATTCGGGATGAAGATGTGGCCGTTGTAAGTTTCGGTAATGCCATTTGGGTTTGTAGGTTCATTCGCATTTCTATGGACTTCATGGATTGGATCCTGACGCCATACTTAGGGCAACATTATGATGACTTTATTGATAAATTTAAGGAATTATAGAAAATGTATGAACTTTGTTTGAGGACGATGTCATGGATTAGGAAGGTAATTAGCCATGTGCTCAATTAGGAGACAGAATTGTATTCAAAGTATTAAGTCATGAAAATATGTGATACAAATCGTCATGGTTTTTTCTTCGGGATTATTAGAATGACAAGAATTTTGGGTATTTAGAAAATTGTAGATTAGTTAAGAAGGACGGTCCATTTATCACAAATTTGGATGATACGTTCGGATCAAGTAGGTTGGCTATGTATGCCAACAAGATAATAAGTTTGTGGAGTATTTATGTTTCAAGGTTTTGGTAGTGACTTGAGACTGTACCGAAACCTCTGGGATAATTACTTCGATCATGTTTCCAATATTGGTTGTAATCAGAGGATTATGGATTATGCAATAGATATATCGATACATTTGAGATTTTCTTAAGCCTATCGTTGCCATGCAACCTAGGCGTCTAATATGGATCAATGAATTTGAGTTGTAAGAGGATTTTAGTGCGCCAATAAAGGGTTAATTAGAG
>JAOVVI020016596.1:0-10843 GCA_028571085.2 Nepenthes alata
GAGCTGTTGGTAAGTGGCTCCCGCGTTCTTTAAACCAAAGTGCATTATATTATAACAATAAGTGTTCTAGTCCGTCATAAATGACGTGTGCTCCTTGTCCTCTGGGCTCATCCGGATCTGATTTTAGCCCGAATTGATGTCCATGAAACTAAACAGCTTGTATCTAGACGTGGAGTCCACCAATAGGTCAAACTTGGGTAAAGGGAAGTTGTTTTTTGGGCAGGCTTTGTTAACGTCGATAAAGTTGACCCATATTCACCATTTCCAATTGATTTTCTTCACCAGGATGACATTAGAGAGCGAGTGTGGGTACTTAACCTCTCTGATGAAACCGGCGTCCAATAGCTTCTTCACTTTCTCCCGAATGGCAACCAACTTTTTTACAAAGTGGTTTCTTCACTTCTGCCTGACAGATTTATAGTACGGATCGAGACTCAACTTGTGGACCATTACTCTGGTCAAAATTTCTGGCATGTCAACGGGAGTCCATGTGAGGATGTCGGTGTTCTGTCAAAAGAACTTGATCAACTCATCCCACAGTGTACCAGTGAGTGAGTCGCCGACCTGCATGCACCTTTTCGGATCCGCCAGGTTTAGTGGGACTAGATCGGTTACCTCACTAGATTGTGCTTACTGTAGGGTTGTCTTGTCTCGATGGTCGAGCTTTCCTGCCAACCTGGTGTTGCTACTAGGAGCGATTTGGGACATGTAACATGTCCACCCGGTGACCTGGTCACTCAACACTTCGTCCACATTGTATGATGCTAGAAATTTCATCTTGAAGTGCAGTATCAAAGTGATAGCTTCAAATGCTGTTAGGCGCGGACAATCTAGTATAGCGTTATATATGGAGGGTAGGTCGACTACCAAGAAGGTAAGTATAGACTCGCCATTCTCGGGTATGTGCCCAGGGTGACCTCCAACTGGATCATCCTTTGAACGAGCACCGACTTGTTATTAAGGTGTATAGCAAGCCTTTGGCAGGTTTTAATTTAGTCTTTTTGTAACCAAGTTTAAAAAATATATCAAGATAAAGCAAATCACGTGGACTTCTATTATTAATGAATACTCATTTCAGTTGGTAGTCGACGCTATCATCCAAAATGAGCGTGAATACAACAAGGGGATCTGCATGGGGGCAAATTACAAGTTCCAAGTCATTGTCGCTAAAGCTAAGGATATTGTCTTTGGTGTGCTGCTTCTTCATCCCAATCTGCTGCTGCTTACGGTCCGTCGGATTCTTGGCCGGCCGAGTCGTGATCATATTGACCACTCCTATTACAACTCAATTCCATGAAGGGGAAGGCTCTGGTGTTTCTCCACCTGCAGTGCTAGAGTTCTAGCCAGGGTTTTTGACACCTAGTGTGGTGGCCTCTCCGAATCAACTCTTCTATCTCCCGCTAGAGAGTCTTACAATCCTCTATGGAGTATCTAGGAGATCAATGGAAATCATAGTAATTGGCCAAATTTCCTCCCTCCACTTTCTTAAGTGGTTTTGGCCACTTAAGAAACTTCTCCCTACTAATATGCATGAGGGCATTTGAATGTGTGTCGGTCAGGGGCGTCAGGTTGATCGGCCCATAGTCTTTACGCTCCGATGGTTCGGTCTTGTGGTGCTTCCTACGGGAGTGATTGCTAACATTGAACTTCTTCTTTCCTTCTACCGAGAATGACCATGGCTATTCGGTCTGCTCGAGACATTTAGCCTCGTTGGCCTCCTCCACTGTTGTGTAGGCATGGGTGATGGACTCCGCCTCTCGAAAGGGTTGTGAATTCTTGTGTTCCAGGTGCCTAAAAAAGTACCCATATGTCAGTACGGAGATGAAACTGTCAAGCTTCATCTCCTCCATGAGCCTGGGGATCCGTCTGGCCTCCTCCACGAAGCGATCTAGAAACTTTTGCGGATTCTTTTCCTACTTCTCCTTGATTTGGGAGAGGTGCCAAGGTTGCTTCTCGTCTCGACGGCTGGAGGTATATTGCACCAAGAAGAGGTCAGTTAGCTCCCTAAAGCTCCTGATTAGGTCTGAGGAGAGGTGATGGAACCATATACGAGCAACCCCTTTTAAAGTAAGTTGGAAGCAGTGGCACATCACTGCATCCTCCAACCCTTGCAAACTCAGATGAGTGCGGAAATGATCGAGGTGATCCACCGGATCAGCACTCCAGTCGTATAAGTCAAGGGGTGACATCTTAAACTTTATCAATATCGAATGGTTCAAGATCTTTGCGGTGAAAGGAGATCTGTCCAAATTGATAGTGTGTTCTTCATCCTAGAACACGTGGTTCTAGATCTTCTCCAATCTCAAATCAGCCCAAGCAACATTGCATGATCTTTTGGAATTAAGTTAAATCCTCAACTCTGTTCTTTCTCTGATGTGGCAAGTAGCCAATCAGCTACTGCCACCAGTAGATCCGATGACCTGAGAGGCTCCCTCCTAGGCCTGGGTCCTAGTCTCCACTCGAGAGTATCATGGGTTCCTTCATTCCAGACTTTCTTCTGGGGTCATGTTGCCTGATTGCCTTTCAAGCCTTGGCTGGGTTTAGGCGCGGTAGGACTCTAATGTCTAAATGTTGGCCGGCCTTCAAGATTTCTTGGCCAATTTCTTCTTCCTCTGGCCTCCTCTCCTAAAGGCAAGTTTAGGGACTACTGTTGGCAGAGCCCCTGCTGTGAGTGCTCCTGGCGGGAGCAGACCATTTGGATTATCTTGTTCATATTCTAAATGTGCTCCACCAAGTTTTAAAGGAATGGTGTGGGCACCATGTTTACAGTCTTGTTAACCAAGGCACCAGCAGCATGGTCCTTGTCGAGCAAGGTCACGTCTCTAATAGGCTTACTAGCATGTGCTCTCGTGTTCACCATTCTGGTTGGCTTAGAAGGTGAAATTGAGAAGGTCATCTGGGAAAAGTGGTTGGCTTTTTGTAAGCACTCCCAATGATGCATCTGTGGATCTAAACTTTGAACAGATTCAAGTCAACTTGATCGTCTGAATCCGGCCGTTCACTCAGTCTGGATTCTACACACCAATACAATAAACGAGAGGTCAGGTGTCGGTGAGATATTATCCCACTGAAAATACTTCAACGCTCAAGTCAGTAATCGGCATTTGAATTTCAAGTAGGTAAAGGGAATGAATGCAATGAGAAGGTGAACAGTGTTTGTGATGGGGATTCTACTCTTAATGCGAGAGCCTTTTTAGGGCTTGTGAGGAGCATTCTCTCAGCCCTGAGTTTGCAAGGGACGTAAAGACAGAGAGAGTAGGATTTTTGCAAGCGTGGGTGCTTTCAGAATTATCAGAGCGTTATGTAAGCTTATGAGAACGTTTTTTAGTAGAGAAGAGAATGTGCGTTGGAGTGAAGGCTCCATGGGCTTTTATAGATGAGATGTTGAGTGGCCTTCCTTGGGTAGGAAGGCTTGATTCCCTCGTTCTATTGGGGTTGCTTCCTTTCCTGGCATGGAGTTTTAGTGGCAACAACGGCTCTAGGGATTAATTGCCTTCCTTTTGTATTTTGTTATCGTTAGGGTTTGCTGGAAATAGGAAAAGAGAATCTGGCACTTTTCTCATGGGACGTGCGCTGAATCTACTGACGATAATTACAGTGGAGATTTCCTTTCGGGAGGGCACAAAATTAGGGAAGATAGCCACTGCTGGTCATGTACGGAGGTGTGGGCCCAGCTGAGCCTGGTCCACGTGAGGCTTGCTCTTAGACCTACCTATTGTGGCGCTTCCGGTCAACAAAATTGTTAATTGTCTTTGGGTGCCTGTTGCCCACCCAACTTAGCCTTTCGTCCGATCAATGACTGATATTGACCGTCCAGGCGCGCATATGAGATCTTGTGAATTTGAGCCGTTCCTCCTTCTCGTGCCAACACACTATGGGCATACCCATTAAATTTTATTCTTAGTTGACTCTATTGACATTTTTAGAAATAAAACACACACAACCAACTTAGTGAAAATAAACCCATGAATTCTCCATCAATCATCAACTACCAAACACTATGAGAGTATAAGAAACAAATCATGCAACCAAAGCATACAAAGTTGCATAGTAATATTTATCTTGAAAAATCTTTCTTAGCTAAGAAAAAAATTATTGTATAAATTTTAAATAAATCCATTATAAAATTGATCGGTTATAAATATATTTTTCTCCAGAATCACTCCATAATAACCCGTGTGGATAATAATTGGCCCTAATTCCCAACACTCCCCACAAGAAGAAATACACCCGGTAAAAAACACAACCAAATGAAAATATATCCTAAAAACAAGTAAGAGCAATACACCTAAATTTGGTGAAATATAAAACCTATGTTGGATCACTTTCGGATGCCAAATTTCTTTCTTTTATCTCTTTTTTCTTTTATATTTTCATACAGCGCTTCTTGTATTATAAAATAATTTCAGATGTTCTAAACATTTGAAAGGCACACTTAATATATCATTTGGCCACTTAAGTAGCCATCTTAAGATGCTCCTTTTTAGTCCTGGCACTTAAGTGCCCATCTTGCAATCATTTTGTCGATATCTGTAATACCTAATTTTTGTTTAAATTATGATGTCATTAGAATAATCTTAGATTAATTTAAAAATAATTGCATCATATATATTGAAGAGAAATTTGATTTTTAGAAAAATCAGGTCAATATATAAAGGACACTTGATTCGTGCTCGTGCGTATTTGGGCCAAAAGCCACATGCTTGAGGTGCACCTCTGTGGTGCTTATATGCATTCTTGGTAAATTTGTGACATCTTTTGGGTAGATTAAATAGTGCCCAATCTACACATATGCAACACTCTTGCACTTTTATGACTATAGCCACTATTATAATATTTAGATTCACTAAAAATAAAATCGGAGCGACTCTTTATTTTATTATTTTATTTTGTTAGATTTTACATAAATTTATTAACATTATCAAATAAAATTTTATTTATAAGAATAAGTTAAATATTGTCCATCACCACATAAGGGGTCAGTCATCTCTGTCCTTCTCTTGCAGTTGGTGCAAATTTATTATTACATCTACATTTGAACGGGTGAACAACGAAAAGTCAAAAACGGTACAAAGTGAAAAGGATAGAGGCCGTACGTCATGAGCCTTCAAAAATTCATCTAAAGAGAGGGGCTGGAGGCTCATCTCTTTTAAAATAAATAAAATAAATAGTTTAAACATAAAAAAATAATTTTATTTTTTTTAAAAAGATAAATGTTACCTTTTTTATTTAAATTATTAATATCTAAATTAATAAATATAATTTAATTATTTTTTAAAATATAAAAAAATAAATTAAAATTAATTATTAAATTATAACTATTTATTTTAAAATGGATAGCTGATATGTGAAAAAAAAAAAAACCTCCTCTTAAAGTGATAAAACCACCCCCAACCCTGATGAATCCATAGATCCAAATTTTAAATAGATTTGGGGCGACTTGACCGTCTGAATCTATATCCGTTTACCGAGTCTGAACCCTGCACACTACTACAGCAAATAAGAGGTTAGGTGCCGCCGGGGTGTTATCCCACCGAAAATACTCTGATACTCAAGTCAATAATCGGCCTTCAACTTTTAAGAAGGGAAATTAAAATGATAGTAGAAAGAGATGAGGGACAAGGAGTATTTGAGATGAGGGTTTGATTTCAGATATGAGAGGCATTCTGGTGGCTCATGAGGAGCGCAGTTTCTCAGCCCTGTGTTAGTAAGGAACTTAGAGAGAGAGAGCGAGACTAAGTCCTGTAAGCGTGAAAGCTTAAAGGACTATTGGAGCCCTGTGATAGCTTTAGAAGAGAATAGCGCCTCTGAAGTCTGAAAGATGAGGGTGCAATTATAGCAGCAAGCATTTGTAAGTTTAGAAGGGAGCATGCCCTGGAGAGGTGACTCCATGAGCTTTTTATAGATGAAGTGTTAGGTTACTTTCTTTGGGTTGGAAGGCGTGATCCCTGCACCATACCTAGCGTCCTTCCTTGGCAGGAAGGCCTGATTTCAGCAATCGGTTGGGATTGCTTTCTTTCCTGGTAGATGACTCTTAGGATTACTTGCCTTCCATCTTCATTATGTTACCGTTATAGTTTATAGTGGGCAGGAAGAGAGAATCGGACGCTTTCCTCCTGAGTCGTGCGCTGAACCTGCTGGTGCCCGTTACAGTGAAGATTATCTTTCAAAAAGGCTCAAAATCAGTGAAGAGAACCGTTATTGGTCGTGTAAGGAGGAGTGTGTCCAATTGGGCCTGGCCCACGTGAGGTTTGCTCTCATGGACCGGCTTGATTTTATCAGAGAAGTCCAGTACCCAGACTTGCTCTCTAACATCATCTTGGTAAATAAAAGCAGTGGAAAATAGCGACTGTGCGTCGATTTTACCAACGTTAACAAACTTTGCCTGAAGGACTGCTTTTCTTTGCCCAGGATCGACCAGCTGGTAGACTCCATGTCCAAACATGAGTTGTTGAGCTTCATGGACGCATACTTAGGTTACAAACAGACCTGGACGAGCCCAGAGGATGAAGAGCACATCTCGTTCATGACGGACTAAGGCACTTATGGCTATAAGGTAATGTCGTTCGATTTGAAGAACGCAGAAGCCACCTACCAGTGGCTAGTGAACAAAATGTTCAAGAAATAGATCGGCCGTAATGTGAAAGTGTACGTCAACGACATACACGTCAAAAGTAGAACCACCGGTGACCATATTTGCGATTTGGTAGAATCATTTGAAGTGCTCCATGAACATCAAATGAAGCCGAATCTTGCCAAGTGTGTCTTCGGGGTGGTCTCCGAAAAGTTTCTGGGTTTCATCATCTCCCAACGAGGGATTGAGGCAAACCCAGAGAAGGTCAAGGCCCTCATAGACATGGCTCAGCCGTGGAGCGTCAAGGATGTCCAGCAGCTAACCCGACGACTGGAAGCCTTGTTTCGTTTCTTTGTAAAGTCTGATGACAAGTACAAGTCATTCTTTAAGGCTCTAAGGGGACAAAATCAAATGGTTTCTAATGGACGGCAGATTGCCAGGCAGCCTTCAATGAGTCGACGTAATATCTGGCTAGTCTGCCATTACTAACGTCACCCAAGGACAAAGAGGAGTTGTTCCTTTACCTTACTGTGTCAGAGGTGTCCATCAGCTCCGTCCTTACATACCAGGACTCCGACACTTAGCGGCTCGCCTACTATGTAAGAAAAATACGAACTGGCCCAGAGACGTGCTACCCATGCACAGAGAAGTTAGCCTTAGCTCTCGTATTCTCCGCCCGAAAACTAAGGCCCTACTTTCAAGCGCACCGCATGATCGTTCTCATCAACTAGCCTCTGAAGAGCATTTTCTAGAAACCCGACGTTTTTGGGTGGCTGGTAAAGTGGGCTATCAAATTGGGTGAGTTTGATATCGAGTTTTGGCCCAAACTTGCCATCAAAGGGCAGGCTCTAGTTGACTTCATCGTCGAGACTACCACCCCAATTCTCGAAGAGCAACCCATTGAGGATACAAAATGGCATGAGGGAGTGCCGAAATAGGTCCTCCACGTAGACCGATCATCTACAGACTCAGGTAGCAGAGCAAGGGTGGTCTTCAAGACCCCTGACAGGTTTGAGGTGAAGTACTCCCTTATACTCAACTTTTTGGCCACCAACAATATTACCAAATATGAAGTCCTGTTAGCCGGGCTAAGGTTGGCCAAAGAGTGCTCAACCAAGCAATTGGCTATTTATAGCGACTCTAAATTAATTGTGAACTAGGTTAATGGGAGATTCGAGGAAAACAATCCACACTTGGCCAAGTACTTGACCAAGGTAAGGGAGGGAACTCAAAGTTTCGACAAGTTAACCTTGATCCATGTTCCCAATACTGAAAATTGGAAGGCCGACGAACTGGCCAGAGCGGCGGCGGCAAAAAACTGAGAGTATTACTCGAGGGACGTGAGGGACGTTTTGAACACTCACAGCATAGAGAAATAGGAAGCGATGCAGATCTCCGGGATAGAAAATTGGATGATGTCATACCTAAGATATCTGGCGGACGGAGCACTGCCAAAAGACACAGACAAGGCCAAGTGGATCAAGAATATGGCTGGCTGGTACACTGTAGTCGATGGACGGCTTTATCGCCGTGGTTACTCTACTCCGTATCTCAAGTGCCTAACTCTTAAGGAAGCTGACTACACCTTGGGCGAAGTCCACCTTGAGATTTGCGGATCACACGTTAGCGGCAAGAATTTGGCATTGAAGATCATGCGGTAAGGCTACTATTGACCGTCAATGAAAAAGGATCCACTCAAATTCGTAAAGAAATGTGAGAGCTGTCAGCTTCACGGTAACCTTTACCACCAGCCGTCCACCGAGCTAAAGTCCCTCTAGGCGCCTTGGCCCCTCGCGTAGTGGGGACTTGGCATTCTCGGCCTATTTTTCATAGTGACGGGGCAGAGAAAATTAATCATTGCAGGCATCAACTACTTCACCAAGTGGGTCGAGGCCATCCCACTGGCTAAGATCACAAAGCATAACGCTTTTGAATTCGTTCGCTAGAGCATCATCAGTAGATTTTGCATTTTATAGGTCATAGTGACTGACAACAAAACTCAATTTTTAGAAAAGCGCTTCACCAAGTATTGCACCAGCCTGGACATTAGGTTGGTTCACACTTTGGCGGCGTACCCTCAAGCGAACGGACAGGTGGAGGTCAGGAGCCGCATGTTACTCTATGACTAAAGACCAAGCTGGAGGATGCAGGGGTCTCCTGGGTAGATGAGCTGCCCTCCGTCCTCTGGTCTTACCGGATGACTCCAAAGGAGCCAACTCGCGAGATGCCCTTCAGTCTCTGCTACGAGACTAAAGTAGTAATCCCTATTGAAATCGGGCTTTCAAGTCTTAAGGTCGAATCTTTTGAACTGCAAGGTAACTCCAAGAAAATCCGAAAACACGAAGACATGTTAGAAGAAACCCACAATGTTTCCAGGATGTAGACAACGGCTTACCAACTTCAAATCGCCCGCAATTACAACAAGAAGGTAAAAGTGCGGCAGTTTGATGTTAAAAATTTGGTCTTACGAAGTATCGAGGCCACAAGTAAGATTGCTAACCGGAAAAACTCTCACCGAATTGGTAAGGCCCTTCCTAGTCTCTATTGTCCCGTGAAACGGAGCATATAACCTCCACAACTAGGACAGAAAGTTGGTCCCACGAACATAGAATGCGATCCACCTGAAATGCTATTTCCAATAAGGGCCCAGGTAGGTAGTCTGCTTGTTTGTATGTAAGTACTTGTATTCAACTTTCAATTAATAAGATAAGTATTTTCTCTTGTATGTTGTGTCTGTTCTCTTCTTTTTGTAAATATTGCATGCTTGTATATCTTTCTTATTGTAGGAAAAGGCAACCTAGACTGCCCCTAAGTCGGACGGGTCTTCATCCACTCGTTACTAAACCTTGGTCATCCAGGCGGCCTATGAACGGTAGTATCAAAATCCTGATCATCCTGGTGGCCCGTTAGCGACCGAATTTAAACTTCGATCATCTGAGCCAAGAAAATACAATGGTGAGCCAAAGCCTAGCAAGTGATAATAATCAAAGATGGTATACAACAATAACAATCTCGGATATCAAACTATCAAGATCTCAATATAAATCTAACCATCTACTATATCCGAGAAGAATTATAACACGTCGTAAATACGACTCTAAAAAAAATAGGTCACACTTGACCCACACATCTCAAAGAAAATAAGAGTACTAATAAACTAGCAAAAATCTCCCAGAATCTGACATCAAGAGATATGCAGGGATTTTCTGGTTCGAATGTCAGCGCGAACGACCTGAACAGCAAACAACATTAACACCATAGATTTTACCGAATCCGGATAGCGTATAATTCGACATATGGATTCTACATAATATAACTCGTGGATTCAACCGAATCCCAACTCATGAGATATCAACAATGATGAAACATCACAATGAATCTCCTTTGACCTTATTCTACCATAGTGACCCAAAGGCCGCGTATTTACGTCCCCGACGGCTGGGTAAATGCAACGAGGTTATCCATGGTAACCAACTACCCCTACAGTCCTCCCAGAAGTTGTACCCGTAGCCTACCGATATCAGCTCCAATACCCCTCGCCAATGATATCCCAAATATCATCCTCTACGATGGTCACTAGGTTATAAGCATCCCTTTTTGACTAACTATACAAGATTACAAGAATTTGATTATCAGCTCAAATTATGGTCACAATAGTACGAGATAATAAGAATCTCCTTGGATCTTATTCTACCACCGTGAACCAAAGGCCGCACATTGACATCCCCAACGGCTGGGTAAGTGCAACAAGGTTGTCCATGGTATCAAACTAACCCAACAGTCCTCCCAGAGGCTGTAGCCTGCCGATACCACCTCCGATATCCCTCGCCAATGATATCCCTGATATCATCTCCTACGATGGTCATGTGGCTATAAGCATCCCTCCGCGATAAACATACCTCATTATCACCATGATATAGAAATCAGTATTGGATAAGTGTAGACCACGCTAAGGTGTCATAACCTCCCATTCGACAAGATACCTTAGGGTTTTCATACGCTTTCCTTTACCTTAACCGTAGGAAACCAAGATCCAAATACTCACACAATCGAATTTAACGCAAAGAAAGTTTTGCAACGTTAATAATAGAAACGTCGTTCAGTGCTGACACAGACGGTACTCACGCAATCAGATCCAACACAAAGGAATATATCTCACGACGTTCAAAGGAAATACATGGATCGATATATAATCGGCTCAATTACTTCATTATTTTTTCATTTTATTTCGAAGCGATGCCTACGACTAAGGCCAACCATATTTTCATT
>JAOVVI020016598.1:0-10843 GCA_028571085.2 Nepenthes alata
CCGCACAACTAACTACATTTTCTTCGATCATTAATCATGGATTTTAAGATTCTAACAAGAATAATGGGTATCGACATAAAATACTCACTCAAATCAAACAAAACATCGAAAGAGAACGAGAAGTGGGTATGTGAACACTTGGCTCGACGCGTGCTTTTACTTTTATACCTCGCTCTCGGACGAATCCGGACTCCCGGGACACGTTCTCCCACCTTCTCTCTCTAGGATTGATGCTCCCTCTCTTTCTAAAACTCTCGGCCGCGCTAAAATGAGAGGAGAGAAGGCAGATCGCGTATTTATACTACGCGTACCGCTCAAGCGTGGCTCGAGCGGCCAGCAAGCGGTCGCGCCACTAGCGGTCCACCACTCGAGCGCAGCTCGAGCGGCCAGCGGGTGGGGAAGGTTCTGGTTTTTTTGCTCGAGCTCAGCTTGAGCGGCCAGAGGGCGAGGGGTGCCTCTGGCACCCGTGCTCGAGCCACGGCTCGAGCACCCAGCAAGCGCAAGCCTGCTGGCAGGGTTTCAGCAGCCCAGACCCGAATAATGTTTCCGATTTTTCTTCCGACACCAAACCTTATTCATTCCATAGGATTAGTATTAATCATCAACATACTAATCACCTCATTAATATCGAGTTCTTAAATCCGAAACCTCACAATTCTCTCCCACTTATTAAAATTTCATCCTCGAAATTTAACGAGCCTCGAATTCTCAAACCCGAGGTGAACTCCTCAAATACTGGAATTATTTTCTCAGACAATGTCTATTTTAGATACCTCAAACATTGGAATGATTCTAATCCTCATCACAAAACAAATCACACAGAATGACTTAACCCGGACACTGACCGATTCTCCCAACCATCAGTACTAGGAAAACCTTACATCGATTTCTAGATATTCCAAAAGCCTCATACAATCATGTCGGACATTTTCCAACTCAATCTGACACTTCCAACGGATCACTGAACTTTTACTTCAATTCATTCCGAGCCTTAAAAGAAATCGATCACTGGAACCTCAACTTTATTTATGAATCTCTTGGCTATGGGCCCACCATGCTTCCGCTGCGCCACTCTGATTAATCCCCAATCATTCACTTATGCCACATTCAAAATTATAATCATCACGATCACCCGAAGAGTGGACAAGACTTTCAACCATTACCCAGGATTCTCAAAATGCGATTACTTATTAACCTCAAGATCATGTTGGCATATCAACGAGCCAACTGGACCAAATCTGAATACAGTTCTATCTCCCAACTAAGAACACGACATTCTCTCACCCAATCACTTGAATTTACTAGCGATTTACCTTTTACATCTCCAATGAAAATTCAAAGACATGAAAGTCTAATGACTCACAGCATCAATTGCTAACATTGATGCCTGCTTTTCCAAGAAAACACCGAGGTTCACTTTCTCAACCATTAAACAAATCTGACCACATGCAATACCATATGATCATCTTCCTCTATGGTACAACTAAATGCCTATCTCCGAAGACAATACTCCTGAGTTTTCAAAAGAAAACCTCAATGGCCAATTCTGACATACATGTGGGGGTAACACTAACCTGGACTTCTCCCTCATTTATCTCAAGGGTATTACATTCCATAAGAACTTATCAGACCCATTAGGGGTCATCCCAAATGTCACGAACATCAATCACCATATCTGATTAGATCCAAGATGACTGTACACATTTACGGAAAAATTTAGCCTCCCAAATCAACCAGTGCTTAAAACCCTAAGTCCTCAAAATCAAGCCATCACAAAGCCACAAGCTTAGGAAGGCATTTTCTCAACTAAATCCACATTCCTTTCTCACTGGAACATGCGAATTATCAGCTATCCATAATCCATGACTCAATCCTTAAGCAATTTGCACACACCATTTATTCCTTTGAATTCATCAATGAAGTCACCCCAACATGGACCCGAATATGGCCAAAAGATCAACCCATAAAACTTCATGAAATTCTAAAAATCCTACAAAACCCAAAGCGGCCGTATCCTTAACTCGAATACCGCTGGGGCTACAACTTCCATTGATTAACAAAATCACGCTATGAACCCAAATCGAACTTAGATTTCATCAAGCCTTCATGATGGCCCACGGACTATGTCTATCCTTCCGCAAAATCTGACCATCCAGACACTAATTGTGATGACCCGAGTTTTGAAATATGATAATTGGAAGGTAAATAAGTTAAAATAGGTAAATTACGTTCAACAGGTACGGGAGGAATGGAGTCAAAAGCTCAAAGAACCGAAATTAGTAAATCGGGAACCAAAATTATAAGCAATGAAATATTAATTCGTAGATGAGATTTTGGGTTTTAAATTGTGATAAATATAACATATTAAGGTTATATAATTGAAAATACGGTCCGATGATGTGAAAGATTGGGTTAGAATGGTCAAAATGGGTCCCGAACGATGAAAATGTGACGTAGGCTTGTTGTACGCTTGCCGCGGGCCAGACCAGCGCCCTCTGTGGGCTCGAGACCGCCTATCAACCCCAAAATCTAGAATTTCCTACGCTTGACACGCGCTCGATCTGTGCTCGAGCCGAAATTCCACAACCATCTCCGCACTCGAGCTCCGCTCAAGCGGCAGGCGCAGTATAAATACATGATCTGCTTCTCTCCTCTCATTTTAGCACGATTTTAGGGTGTTAGAGAGAGAGGGAGCACTAATTTTAGAGAGAGAAGAAGGGAGAATAAGGTACAGGACCCCAAATCCGTCCGAGAGCCAGTTATTAAAGTGAAAGAACGCATCAAGGCAAGTGTACCTCGGACTTTATTTTTTTGTTTTCACCGTTTCTTTTGCTTTAACGTTGATGAAAATGATGTTAATGCATGTTTAAAAGTATATGAAGCATGTTTCCTTCAATTAATCGGTTGGATTTTGTGTTTATCCATGTTTATTACATGATTTGGCTTCGATTTCATGAATAAGCATGAAAATAGTGTTTGATGTCTTTGAAGGTATATGTTGAAACCCTAGCTCAAAAATATTGTGAAGATAGAGTAAATTGCATGATTTAATGTATATGCATGGAATTTATGGCATTAATGAAGATGCCATTAATGCCATATGCATGAAAATGAAGAGGTTTTAATGAGTTTTAACCATAGCTTTTATTATATGAAAGTTAATTGACATCGAAATAAAGCTTCCCGTATATTTGTTTTCAAAAATATGTACAAGCTTATACCGTTGAAATTTCCATATAAATTTAAAGAAGTGCTAAAATTGTATTGTGAAAGTCTAATTTCAAAATTAGGGTTTTCGATAAAGAGATGATTTCCGTTAAGTTATTTTGGGACCCGAGACTAACTACAGTCCAGGTAAGTTCTTGGGTGAGGCCTTAGAACTTACGGTGGTAATCGAGGATAGCTCTGTCCATGGAGTGATTCATAGTCTGCCCTGTCCTCAAGGTCGTTAAGCCAGGAGGGACATAGGCCTACCTTCGGGTGGCACACAGTACAGATATCCCTCGGGATGAGATATATATGATATGATAGGCCTTGGATTGTGTGGACTGAACACAATCTTATCCTCGATCATTCACCCCTTCAGCTAGGAGGGTACACTGGCAGGGCCTAAAATTGTTAAGATATGTCACAATAAAAGATAAAAATGTATTATACAGTGAAAAGATGATAGAGTATTATCTGATGAAAAGATGATAATGAATCGTATACAGTGAAAAGAAGACAAAGTACTGTTAAAGCTTGCAGTATTATTTTACAGTTGACAGTAAACAGTATAGAGTATTATTTTGAGTTTTACCATGTATCGTTAAAGTTTACAATTTATTATTTTACAATCCATAGTGTACTGATTTATGAAGCATGTGGTTTAATATCGTTATAGTATGCCTTTACTATTTTTTCAGATGATGTTTTGATTAAATATTCTGGTTTTGCATGGTTATATGATCATTTTGGCATAACCATTTTACAGTTCATATGCATGTACCTTGCTGAGCCTCGACTCACTGTTTTAATATTTTTTCCCCTCCAGATGAGACAGTGGAGCTGCTGCCTGACGAAAAAGAGTAAACAGATAGGAGTTGCTTGAAGACTTTTGTGGAGTTAGAGTAAATTAGAGCTATTTTGGAAGAGCCCATCGACGTAAAGGCTTAGCTGAATTTGATTTTTGGTATACTGATCTTGTGATTTGTGATGTTCTAGAACATGTGAATTTTGTAATGAAAAGCATATGATATGTATGTCTGTAAAAAGAAAAAGCTATGCTTCTGCAGGTTATTAGTTTACTTTCGCTATATACTCTGAATTTACTATACAGGTCTTAGACGGCATCTCGTAGTTGAACTGTTAGCGTAGCTAATGTTTTTATAGATTTGTGCCATGGATGGCACTTGTGATACTCTGTATAAATGTTGTAGGAGATTGTGGATAATGGATAGATGTGTGCTTGTAATGGATTATTATACAGGATTGTATTTTTAGGTTTTTTATCTAGTTACAAAGGAGACTCTGTCAAATTTTTTACAAAAGTCTTACGTTATGTTTTGATCGTTAATTATGTTTCTGTTTGACGGAAACTTTTGAGGATAAAAAAAAATATGTGCCGTCATAATTGGTATCAGAGAATTGAGATGCCTTATGAATTGATCGATTGAAAAGAGGAAGCATCAGTTTGAATCTCTGAATAGAATTCCTGTAGGAATAGGTAGAGGAAGCTAAGACAGTTAGGACCCTTAAGAGATTGGTTCTTAGACTTGGTTAGAAATTCCTTAAAGTTATTGAATACTTCTTTCTTATTCATTGGATCCTTGTACTTATATTCATGTGTTTGCCTTGATTATAGGATGGGAAGTAAAAGAGGTGGGAGGAATGGCTGCGGTGGCGTTAGCATGCCCTATAAAAGAGAGGCTGCCTATATTAATCTACTGGAAAGGATGACCAATGTTGTAAAGTTTGTCGAGCAAAAGCACATGGCTCCGACACCCGAACCAGCTTTGGTACCTCCTGGTCCTACAACTTATGATAGGTTCACAGCAGAACGAGCACCGGGCTTCCTAGGAAAGTATGATCAGGCTGAAGCAGATGTATGGATGAAAAGAATGAAGAAGATATTCACTGTGCTTGGCTGTACCGACCGAAAAAAGGTCACATTTGATGCGTATAAACTAGAGGGTGAAGCGGTTAGTTAATAGGATATGCAGAAAAGGACGATGGGAGTGCCTATTGAAGCTATCACCTCGGAGATGTTTGAGGAGGCATTTCTGAAAAAGTATTTTCCATCCAGTCTTCGAGATCAGAAAGAGCAAGGGTTTATGAGGCTGAGACAAGGGAGCACGACCGTCAAAGAATATGATGTCAAGTTCACTGAGCTATCCCGTTTTGCACCATTTTATGCAGAGGATGAGCAGAGGAGAGCAAAAAAGTTCCTCCAAGGGCTACACGATGATATTAGAAAGTTGTTGTCTGTTTTGAAATTTTAGACTTATACCGAGATCTTGGACAGAGCGGTAATCTATGAGAAGGAGACGAAAACAAAAAGGTTCTATGCAAAAAGAATCGCCAGCTGAGCGGGAGTAAGTACAGGATCAGCTGCGGGGTCTTCGGGACCGTTCAAGAAGACCAAGGCAGCCGACAAGGGAAAAGTATTATACCGACTCAGTCAGTGACCGGTACTAGAGCATCGGCTGAAGACTGTATTTTCTGTGGGAGGAAACACCCGGGACAAGTATGCCGTAGGATGTCGGGAGCGTGTTTCAGATGTGGACAGCAAGGCCACCTCATCAGGGACTGTCCGCTACCTCCAAGATTGGAAGGAAAGAAGCCTACTGTCTCGGCAAGAGCCTTTGCGGTGGCTGTTTAAGATCCGGAGGCCTCTCCGAATGTTGTGGAAGGTACTCTTTCTATTTGTGAAGTCTATGCATCCATATTATTTGATTCGTGGTCTACCCATTCATTCGTTTCCCCATGATTTGCATGTTGTATCGTATCTGCTCCATGTGTTTTAGATTGTGAATTATCTGTGTGTACTCCCACCGGATCATCTATGGTTACTGATGTGATGTATCCAGAATATATGGTTGAGGTGAATGGGAACTATTTGGTTGTGGATTTATTGTTGTTGGGCATGGGTGATTTTGATGTGATTCTTGGGATGGATTGGCTGGCCAAGTACCATGCCAATATTGACTATTTCCTGAAGCGGATTTATTTTAACATCCCTGGGATGGAGCCCTTTTTCTTTCAGGGTATTAAGAAAAAGGGGGTGCCTATGTTGATCTCTGCTCTACATGCTAAGCATTTGATGAGTAGTGGATGTAGAGCTTATTGGCATATGCCTGCACTACTGGAAGTCATAGTGTTCCGGCTAAGGACATCCTGATTGTTTATGACTTTGAGAATGTATTTGCATAGGAGTTACTTGGATTGCCTCCACATCGGGAAATTGAGTTTGAGATTGTTGTTGTTCCTGATGTTAGTCCAGTTTCTAAATCCCCCTATAGTATGGCTCCGGCTGAATTGAAGAAGTTAAAGTTGCAATTACAGGAGCTGTTAGACAAGGGTTTTATCAGACCGAGTGTATCTCCTTGGGGTGCACCAGTGTTGTTTGTAAGGAAGAAAGATTAGTCTTTGCGGTTGTGTGTTGACTATCGTGAGTTGAATAAGATCAAGATTAAAAATAAATACCCTCTACCACGCATTGATGATTTATTTGATCAATTGCAAGCATCTTGAGTGTTTTCAAACATTGATTTTAGGTCCGGTTATTACCAACTGAGGATGAAGCTGGAGGATGTAGCTAAAATAGCTTTTCGAACACGTTATGGCCATTATGAGTTTCTTGTTATCCCTTTTGGCCTTACAATTGCTCCAGCTGCTTTTATGGATTTGATGAATAGGGTTTTTAGGCCGTACTTGGATAAATTTGTGGTGGTATTCATTGATAATATTTTAATTTATTCAAAGGATCAAGAGGAGCACAAAATTCATTTGAGGAAGGTACTTCAGGTGCTCTGCGATGAAAAATTGTATGCCAAGCTGAGTAAGTGTGAGTTCTGGCTCGAGAAGGTGATATTTTTGGGACATGTGATTTCTGATAGTGGCATTTCTGTAGATCTCAAGAAAATAAAGGCTGTTACAAGTTGGAGTAGACCAGCTTTTGTAACTGAAGTTAGGAGTTTTTTGGGTATGACGGGATATTACATGCATTTCATAGAGAATTTTTCTCAGATTGCTATGCCTCTTACTCGATTGCTGAAGAAAAAGGCTAAGTCTGTGTGGACAAAGGAGTGTGATTTGAGCTTCCAGGAGCTAAAGGATCGTTTGACCACCGCTCTAGTGTTGTTTATTCCAGAGGGTTCTGGAGATTTTGAGGTGTACTGTGACGCCTCTAAGGCGGGTCTAGGATGTGTGTTAATACAGCATGGTAAAGTTGTGGCTTATGGATCTAGACAGTTGAAAGTGCATGAGAAAAATTATCTTACCCATGATCTTGAACTTGTTGCTGTGGTATTTGTATTAAAAATTTTGAGACATTATCTATATGGCGAGAGGTTCCTTGTGTATTCTGATCATAAGAGTTTGAAGTATTTATTCTCACAAAAGGAACTTAATATGAGGCAAAGAAGGTGGCTTGATTTCTTAAAGGGTTATGATTATGAAATACAGTATAAGCCAGGAAAGGCCAACGTGGTTGCAGATGCTTTGAGTCGCCGATGGGACTATGTGGCACACCTACAGGTCCAACAGATGGAGATGTTTGATTATCTGAAACAGTGTGATATCCAACATTATGCCAAGGGTGATAGAATGCTCCTGTCATACTTCTAGATTCTACCAGAGGTAGTTAGTGAAGTTAAAGAGAAGCAGGTGAATGATCCGTTCCTCATTGATATTGTTAATGATTTGAGTAAAGAGTCTCGAGCTGATTTTAACATCTGAGCTGATGGTGTGTTGAGATTTAGAGATCGATTATGTGTACTGGATGATAAAGGATTGAAGGAGAAAATTTTGAAGGAGGCTCACCGGTCTTGGTATACAATTCACTCAGAAACAAATAAAATGTATCAGGATCTGAAAAAGACTTTTTAGTGGAGAAACATGAAGAGAGATATCATGGCCCATGTGAAGAAATGCCTAGTATGTCAGCAACTAAAGGCTGAGAGAAAGAAGCCTTCTGAACTATTACAGCCAATGCCAATCCTGAGCTGCAAATGGAGGACATTGCTATGGATTTTGTATCGGGTTTGCCGAGGACTCATGGGAATCATGACGCCGTGTGGGTTATAGTTGATCGGCTGACAAAAGCAGCCCACTTCTTGGCGGTCAGGATGACCTATTCGCATGATAGATTGGCTCAATTGTATGCAAATGAGATCGTGAGGCTTCATGGAGTTCCTGCCTCCATTGTGTCTGATAGAGATCCACATTTTGTCTCGAGGTTTTGGGAGAGCTTGCATAAGAAGTTGGGGACAGAGTTAAAATTCAATACTACGTATCACCTCCAAACTGATGGCCAATCTGAGCGTATCATTTAGATTTTTGAGGATATGTTAAGGGTCTCTGTTTTAGAGATGAAAGGAACTTGGGACACTTATCTGGTACTAGATGAATTTGCTTATAATAACAACTATCAGGCTTACATCAGCATGGCACCTTTTGAGGCATTGTATGAGAGAAAATATAGGTCGCCGATTCACTGGGAGGAGACTGGAGATAAAATAATTTTGGGCCGGGAGATTATGAAGGAAATAACAGAGAAGATTAAACTGATCCATGATAACTTGAAGATTGCTCAAAGACGACAGAAAATCTCTGCGAATAGGAGGAGGATAGAATTGAGCATTGAAGTAGGTGATCTTGTATTTCTGAAGGTCTCACCGTCCAAGGGCACATTCTGGTTTGGAGTAAAAGGAAAATTGAAGTTGCGGTTCATTGGTCCTTTTGAGATTATGGAAAGGATCAGGAAGGTAGCTACAGGTTGGCGTTACCACCTTGTCTGACGGGTGTACACGATGTATTTTATGTATCAATACTTCGAAAGTACATCCACGACCCTGCACATGTGATTGACTACGGATCCTTGGCTATCGACAAGGATTTGTCATACATTGAGGAACCACTATAGATTCTGGATCGAAAGGATCGGAAGTTGCGTACGAAAACCATTGCCCTGGTGAAGATACTATGGAGGAATCATTCACCGGAGGAGAACATGTGGGAGCGCAAAGAGAAAATCTGAAACAAATATCCCCACTTATTTTCTTGAGATGTGTAGTTTTGTTTAATTTTGAGGACAAAATTTCTTTAAGGGGGGAGAGTGTAAGGCCCCAGAACCAAAAACATGATAATTGGGAATAATTAAAATGATGATAATCATTAAGAGGCCAAGCATGCATTGAAAAATGAGGGTTAAAAGTAAAAAGTTAAAAAAATACCCGAGTTCAGCAAGCAGCAGAGTTGCGGCCACCATGCGTCCGAGGCGCGGCAACGAGTGCAAAAATCTAGTAGCTAGCCTCTCGTCGTGCGCCAAGCGCACTTGAGCGAGCCCCTGGCAGAAACCCTGCACTCACTGGGCGCTCGAGGCGAGCGCTAGCAGAATGTAGCACGCTCACCACGCACTGAAGCGCGGTCCCGATTTTCGCCCGCATTCTAATTTATTTTTGCAATAAAAAAGGGGGAAAAGGAGAATGAGAGAAAGCTGAGGCACGGACGAAGAGGAGGGAGAAGTGAAGAGGAAAAAGAGGAAATCACTCGTTTTGTTCCACTCCTGGTAAAAATAACGGTAGATCGGGCTCAGGCAATTGTCCTTCGAACTTTGTTTTTCATTTTTACTGTTTTCTCTTGCTTTAAAATTGATGAAAAATCTCTAAAATGTTATTGTTGCATGTTTAAAGTAAACGAAGCATGTTTTCCTCAATTGTTCGGTTAGATTTTGTGTTTACCCATGTTTATTGCAAGATTTGGCTTCGATTTTATGAATAAGCATGTAATTAGTGTTTGATTTGGTTCCGGAAGCATGTGATGAAACCCTAACTCAAAAATCTTTGGGATTGTTGGTTAAATTGCATGATTTAGTATATGTGTGTGGATTTATGGCATTGATTTCATGAATAAACACATGTTTGGTGATCAATTTGAGTCTGAAAGTTTTGGCGAATACCTAGGTACAAAAATAAAGGGGTTTTAATGATTTTTAACCGTAGCACCTGTTATATAAAAGCTAATTGGCACTAAAATAAAGCTCCTGGTATAATTTATTTTTGAAAATTTTACATGGATTTATACCGATAAATTTTCATGCACTTCTAAAGTAAAACTGGAGGGTTTTTAGACCATTACTATATGTTCTGAACATTCTGAAGTTAACTGAAGGGTAATTGTGAAACTCTGATTACGAAAGAAGGTTTTCAGTAAAGAAGTTATTCCTGAACTATTATTTAGGACCCTGGATAAATTAAAGTCAAGTTAGGTTCTCCGGCAAGCCTTAGAACTTTACGGTGGTGATCGAGGATAACTTTGTCCATGGAGTTATATGTGGTCCGCCCTTCATCGGGGCATTACGATCAGGAGGAAGTTCTATTCCTGGCCTATTTTCGGAAGGCACACCTGTACTGATCACATGGGATAGGATCTTCTATTACTGTTTATAGCCTTGGATTGTGAGGAGATGTACACAATCTATCCTCGATCATTCGCACACTCAGCTAGTAGGGTATACTGGCAGGGTCTGTTACCGCTCTAATCTGTTACTGCTCTATTCTATACCATCGTTACTTTTCTGTATTACTATTATGTACTGATCACTGTTCTGTACTGATATAAAAGAGAAGTTTTTGACTCTGCT
>JAOVVI020016599.1:0-10843 GCA_028571085.2 Nepenthes alata
CGCTGTACGCTCGCTACCCGCTCGAGCGCGCTAGCAACTGGCTTATTTTTAAATGTGAATTTTGAGCCCTCTATAAATACTTGGCCTATATTTTTGGAACCCTAAGGAAAAAGGAGGACTTTTGACAAATTATTTTCGGCCCACTTTGAGAAGAAAGTTATTTATGCCTCATTGATTGTGCTTCTCTTGAGAAAACCAAAAGCTATGAGATTGATCTTCATGTCCTAAGAAATTTTCTCTTCACCTTTTCATAACCATTTAAACACATCCTTCTACCTTTGTTCGAGACGTCGGTGCGTTGAAGAAGGAGATCGGATCGTGTTCGACAATTCAAGTGGTCCAAGAGGAAAGATTGACGTGAAGACCGGAATGTGTCCGGTTCCATTGCCGCGGGCAAATCCAAGGAGTTCTTTGGTAGGGATCACAAGTCGGGAGTAAGTCGGCTAGGTTAGCGCGACATTACCACCCGGGCTATAAGTTGATTTTTCATAGTACATTGCTTCCCTGGCCGTTGAAGCCCGGAGGATTTTTCTCGTGTATCGTGGGTAACATATTTTTCCTTCGTCACCAAAAATCGTATCTTTTTATGCTTGTTTATATTTTACATGCTCATCTTTATTTCTAACATTTAAAACTAAATATCATTTACGTGTATTGGATATTTATTGTTTATTACTTCCGCTATATTTATCGGGGTCGAAACTTGATTGTTCACGTAAGCACAAAAAGTGCCTTTTCATACATACTATTACCAAAGCCAAGGGTAAAAATGTATTGATGTGATGAAGATTGACTTTATCAAATCTTATGGTAAAGTTAGATGAAATTTTGTTAGATGTATCCTTAACTTCCATAATTTTCCTCAAGGCCTCATTAATCATGGAATGTATTTCATTGGCTTTGTTTTGTCCTTTGGAATGGGAAAATTGCTAGATCTTTCAACCCCTCATGCAGGCTCAAAGAAGACAATCCTCTTTCCCCTTATATTTTGATGCTTCGCATCGAAAGGTTCGTTTAGCTCGTCAATCATTAAGTCTCCGAAGGGGTTTGGAAGCTAGTGAAAGTTCGCAGAAATGCCCTGCTATTTCTCATCTTTTATATACTAATAACCTTTTGCTCCTTGCAGATGTGATTAAAAAGTATGTCCGCACTATTATGAACATGCTAGATATGTTTTGTTCAGCTTTTTGCCAATGTGTTCATGCCAATAAATCACATATCTTCATTTTTCCTTGTATTCAAAAGGACTTGACTAGATAACTGGGGGAGACACTTGGGTAGATATTTGTCAATGAGTTGTCAAAGAGTTAAATAGATACTTGGATATTAACCTTATCTATTTATGGTAAGATTTTTTTATATCAAAATCATAAAATCATTGATTATATTAGTTTCATTAGAAATCCAAATCTGTCTACACTGGGAGAAATATTCTTATCCAAAATGTGGCCCAATCTATTCCATTTTATGCTATGTAAACTCAAGCTTTAAATGAAGAAACTTGTAGCCATCATGATTGTGTCAAGCAAAACTTTTTTGGAGGAGAACACAAGGCCCATCTGATTAATTGGGATAAAGTTTGTAATTCAAAATAAATCAATGGGCTAGGCCTAAGGAATAGCTATAATACAAATCTGGCACTATTAGGCAAAATTGGGTGGGATCTCACAAAAGGATCCAATAAACTATGGACCCAAATCATTAGGGCTGAATACCTTCGTAAAAATGACTTTCTCATAGTGAAACATCAAACCTATTGTAAGGTACTAATTTTTGAAACGTAATAATATGAGTAATTAAGTTAAAATAAGTTAATCGAGGTTTTAGGACACGGAAGAAAGTGGATCAAAGGCCGAAGACCCGGAATCGCTGAAATTGAGAATCGGTGTTATAACCTCAAAATATTAATCCATAAATATGATTCAGGTATTAAATGATGGTAATTTCGGGGTATTAAATTAATATAATCACAATTAGACTCAGGATAAGTGAAAGGATATGTTTCGGAGTCAGATATTGGGTGGTGAGCACAGATTCCAGCGCTGGCGCGCCTGCTACGTGCCGCGGACCGTGCTTGAGCGCCGGTCCGCGTAAAGCCTCATGCGGGCTTTTATATCAGTTGCGGAATGCATGTGGGGGAGACAAAAATAGAAGGCATCGGGTAGAGAGAGAGAGGGAGGGAGAAGAGAGAGAAATGGGTAAATGAAGGCCCTCGGGTTCACTTTCGATTTTGAGCCAATTGGAGAAATCGTAGATCGGGTCGAGGTAAGTGTATCCATACCATTTTCTTCCGTTCTTTCTTATTTTCATTCAATCCCTTTCGGGTATTATTATCTCAATTTTTGACCTATGCATGTATATGTGATACCCATAGCTTAATTATGCATATATATGAATTTCATGTCCGAATTTTTGAATTTTAACATATTTCCACACGCAAACCCTAATATTGTGCCCGGGTAGTTTCAGACTCCAATTTTTGGAGCTTTTACATAAATTAGGATTAGAATATCATTATCCATATCCTATATAAATTAATGTATCGATTGTGTATTTAATTTGGTAGTTTTAGATGTATTTTCATTCGTCGGAACCCTAGAATGCGTTTGGACCTCATTTAGTCATTTACTTCAAAAATTATGCATAAACTGGCTTGAGATTTCAAGAATCGTCTGATATGCACAACTGGGTACTATTTACGCGTGGGTACTGTCCACTCGAGCCTCTTTGGTAAATTTTACATAATTCTTATGTTATTTAATTGTTAATTAAGTTGCATATATATTTACATATGCACACTTTCATCATTTTCTTACACCTTTAGTTAGTAAGGTTTATTGGTCATGATCGGCATTAATTTACATCTCAAAAAGAAGAAAGATAAAACGTGAAAAGCTAATTGTGCCACAAAAATATAATCGATCACGTCTTGTGTTTACGCATTCTCATTATACTCGTATATCCCCCTTTGGTTTTACTTTACTTATATTGCTTACTGTTTTGATTATATTTTATTTGTTAAACTTTTAGCTCATTCTTACTTCTCATTATCTCTAAATTAGTATAGGTCTATTAAACCCGATAAGACAGTGTAGAGATTCAAAGTGGTCTAGGTTTGGATTTGGAAGATCATGTCAAAAACTTATAATTTGTAATTTTATTTATATTATGAAAAAATTGTATATATATTTATATTTCTTTTGGAATATTAATGTATATTATATATAAGACTGATGATCAGATGATTTAGCTTCCGTTGTTGTTTGGATTTATTATGTTTTCGTAAGTTATTGTGGTTTGTAACAGGTACCTAGTGGCATTTCTCTTTAACCAATATTGTGTTTAAATACACAGCGTTGGAACCACGAGTTATATGTGGCAATTGGATTATGTGTAATTTTGTGTTATTGATATCGGTTGTTAAAATTATTTGAATTTATTTTGAATGGTACAGGAGATTGTACAGATTTTTATATTTACAGATATCCGTATTTTAGATAAAATTTTATTAAATTTTTGGCAGAAAAATACAACCCGTCACACCTGTACTTCCTGTACTTCCTATATTTAGAGGGATGTCATCAAAACTAGGCAGCTCATTTCTCATGGCACTAAGTGGATTATTAGTGATGGTAAGAAAAATAGATTTTGGAAGGGCAAATGGATGAGTAGGAAGACACTTACTCACAAAACTTTGAGTAATGTCGCTGTGGAGAATTTGAAAGCAAAAGTTTAGAAGCTTGTCCTCATGATTGGTCAAAAGTTTAGAAACTTGTCACATACCCATATGGACAATAAGGTAATCTGAGACAGTCCATTGGACAATTTCATTGTTCAATTGGTTCACAAGCTTCTCCAGAAAATAAACTCCTAATATACATTCATTTATGGCAAAAAATTTTTAAAATTATTTTTTTTTTCAAATTTTAAAGTATTTATTAAAGTCACCGGGTCCACTCATAGAAATGAAGGATCTCATTTTTCATACATTAACTATTTAATTTTAAATAAATAATTATAATTTAATTATTTTTTTAAAAAATAAAAAAAATAATCAAAATAAAACTATTTTAAATACTTAAATTATAATATTTATATATTTAAAAATAGACAATTAGAAAATAAATAAGTATTTTTATTTCTTTAAAGCATAATACTCACTTCATCCTTTCAGTCAGCAAGACTCAAAATACCAAACCGCATGTTAGAAATTGTAAGAATTACCACTTGGTCGGTTACTCCTAATCAAGTGATGTTATGGTCAAAATAACAACAGTAAAAATAATTTGCCCAAAGCTTATCTACAGCTTTTTTATGGAATTCTATTTCCTTTATTTTTGTTACGTGGCTTTATTTATTAGATTAGATTATTTTAACCTAATCAGCTATTTTTTGTATGATATAAAAATAATTATGTAAACAATAATTTGAATTTATGAAATTCATTTTCACTTAGCAAAAAAAAAAAAAAAGGAAGACTGATCACGTCCTTCACCGAAAGCCTGACGGAATCAATTTGTTGAGAAATTAAATTTTGACTAAAAAAATATTCGAAGGTGTTTCATTCTTTCCATTCCGAAAGAACTTCTCAGTGGACAGGAATCCATCGGAGAAATACAAAAAGCACACAAGCGTCCAAAAATTCGCAGGCAGATAGAACATCGCTTCCAATTTTTAAATTCTTCGGATTTTGAATCTGCAAGTCTACTCATTCTCCCTCTATCCGTCTCTTTCATCTTCTTTTTCACTTTTTTCATTCAAAAAGACATATTTTTCATAGCTCTGATCTGTCTCTCTTCCGGTATATATCAGTCCAAAGCACTCGGCCTCCAACCTCCCCCATTTTCATCGCCACTGCTTTCAAAGCCTTCGACCTTTTAACCCCCCAAAAAAAAAGGCTTTCAAAACTGCTGCAGAGGAAGCCGTTCCAAATCACAATGTCACAGATGCACTTAAAGGAGCTGCTAAAAGAAGATCAAGAGGCCTTCCGTCTAAACACTTACATTGACAGTAAACGCTGTCAGCTCAAAAAGCAATCCCTACCGATAACGCGAACGCAGTCGCAGCTTACAAAGCCAAAGCCCACTTCCAACGCTTCTGTGACTGCGAATTTCTGCACAAACGCGTGCTTCTTCTCCTTCCACGACTCCCCAGACCTCCTAAACTCGCCGCTTTTCGACCTCTCGTCGCTGGCGGCGGCCAAAAGCCCATGCCGAGGCTCAGACGCTCTGTTTCTTCACGTCCCTGCTAAGACAGCTGCGCTACTTCTTGAAGCAGCGATTAGGATCGAATCCAAGCCCAAAACCAGGATTAAAAGTTCCAGTATGGGGATTTTCGGGTCAATTATTAAGAGGCTAATCTGTCGTGATTGGGCCCGGAAACGTAGAGTCGGTGAAACAGGAGACGTGGATAGCGCTGCCAAAACTAGGAAATTTGTTTGTGGGAAGAGAGAGAGTACAGATGAAGTTGAAGTTAAAAAGGGGGAGAAAAGCGGGTCGGAAACGGGCTTTCCAATGTCCCGTAATGGGAGACGGCGCAGCGTTTCGTCGTTGAGCTACAATGAGGACAATACAGCTTTTGATTTTTCGGAGAGTTCTGGCAGTAACTATAGTGGTGGTAGGTCTGAAGATGATAATAAATTTGAAAAGGTCGATGAGTTTGTCAACGGCGATTTTGCGTTTTGTCTAAGCCCGTTGAACCCTTTCATTTTCGCACTCTACGAAAGCCCTCACCCCAACAGATCGCCGGTTTTCGCTTCTCCGGCTATGTCCCCTTCTCGCCGGAAATTTGAGGTTTGTTTTCTATTTTACAGCTTAATATTACTGCCCTCGACTGGTTTGATTTTTTTTCCCCTGAGTACCTGAACTTATCATTTTTGTGTTGTTTACAGTAAAATTATATACATTAAATTTTACTCCAAATATTGCATTCAAGTAGTTTGCGTGAGGGGGAGATTCTCAGTTGTGGAACGGAAACATTTCATCATGCGTTCTATATTATTACGAGATTGAACTCGTGACTCAGCGGACTGACCTTGAAGCTGTTCTGTTGTCGGCAGCAGAACCCTGATTCGGCTTCTGTCGCCGGAGACTTCTTAAAAGACAACGATAACCTCGTTGTCTAGTCTAAGCATAAGAAAGTTTCGAAAATCCAGAAAAAATTGCAGGGACATTTTGGTCACCGAAGGCAAATTAGGGCGTTGGAAACAACACCGAGGTAGTTAACAAGTGTACTTTTATTGATCACGTCTCTGCCATTAAGATCTTTAATTCAAGGTCCTGTCTGCGAATACTAAGTCTAATTTTGCATTTTTGCTACCCAGAAAAAGACATATACTATTTTTGGATTATTTGCTGATCTATTTATTTTTTTGCAATAATTAATTAATCATTCAGACGACATTTTAATGAATTTGACTTTCAAAACTACAAGCCTATTTTTATTAAATGATGTTTGAATTATCATCAATATGTTGGGGGATTCCATGAATCATTATTATATAATTTAAATTAATTTGGACCAATCACAATAAGATTTCATACCATCACCATGTATTTTTTTTTATTGTTTTAGCAGGGGAAATAAAAAACAGTATGTTGGGTATCTGATGTTTTTAAGAAATTGCTGGTAATTATTAACCAATGCAAACTAAAAATTTGGCTGTCAACTACTTTTTGACAGGAGAATTTGAACTATGAACAAGAAGTCACTGTAAAATTCCAAGGAGAAGCGGAGGACGAAGACAAGGAGCAGAACAGCCCATTATCTGTTTTAGATCCTCCATTTGAAGACGACGAAGGACGTGAGGAAGACGGAAGAGGAGGAGGAGGTGGCAGCCGAGGCGGAGAAGGGGAGGTGGAAGATGGCTATGATCTTAAATGCAGCTATGCATCTGAACAAAGTAGGTAACAGTTTTAGATGCAGCAGAAAGACTAATAACTCTTCTGTATTCTCTTTCATGTTTAGTTGTGTTGTCCTTTTCCGAACTCTTATTTTGTGGGCTCGGTTTCGTTTTCATTTTAATGGCATTCATTATTTAGTTCTCAATTGAATTTGTTCACAGCAATAGGAAAGGTTTTCAACGGTACGAAATGAAAAAAGAAACCATTGTTTTTCTTGGCTTTTGGAATGTTTTTCAGGAGCAAAGCAACAACTACTACACAAACTATCCCGTTTCGAGAAATTGGCAAAGTTAGATCCCATTGAACTTGAGAAAAGAATGGCCCAAGATGAGCATGAAAGAGACAATGAATCGCCTGAGCTGGTGGAAGAGGAAGAAGACGAAAGCAACGGTGAACACTATAACGATTCTATCCACGAAAATGTCTTTATCAAATTAGGGTTTTGCAACATGCGAAAGTCCTGCATGAAAAGGCTGATCTCTCATCTAATCGCCGAGGAAGAAGGCGGAAAAGAAGATCGGTCGAATGACCGAGAAGCGGTGGTTAAAAGGGTATACAAGAAGATGGAATCATGGGAAGAAGTTGAATCCAATACAATCGAAATGATCGTCGAGATGGATTTTTCAAGAGGATCCAACAGTTGGAGAAATCCCTCCGAGCTGATCAGAGAGACGGCCATGGAGATCGAGTTAGCCATCTTTGCAATATTGGTGGAGGAGATTTTAGAGGAGCCCAATTAACCGTTGGAAGTGTGAAAACATTTTAATTGCTCTAAATTGTTTAATATATATTTTTTTCTTTTATGACTATTTGAAATAATCGTACAATATTTAGTGATATCTAATATAAAAAATTGGGATAACACACAAATAAATTAAGAATGTGGCTCCCACGATTTGATCATGTTATATTAGATGTTGTACCGAGTTAATATAAGGTGGAGAATGCATCATGTGTCCATTACTCTGTATATAACATACATAATATTTTTGATTAGTAGCTAAATTATTTATTATCACATATTGATGGGTCCAATAACAATAGGCCCAATGAAACCACACCCATAATCCAACATCATTCTTCTGAAGTGAAGAATCACATATTACTTTTACAAAATAAATGTATATGAGAAACATACTATAAAGTCAGGCTCCTTTAAACTTGAAAGCACAAGTTCATACAAGCTCTAATGGGGCTTTCCCTCCAGAAGGGGGCTACCTTCCTTCTAGAAGATCTACCCTCCATTGAGTAGTCAACCTCCACTTAGAAGTCAGAAGGTCCTCAGCCTCCGTCAAGGAAGTCCTCAGCCTCTGTCCAGAAGGTCCCCAACCTTCCAGCATAGAGGTCCTTAGCCTCCTTCCCGGAGGTCCTTAACCTCCCTTTATGATGTCCTCGACCTTTCATCCAGGAAGCTCCCAGCCTCTGTCCAGGAGGTCCTCAGCTTTCTAGCCTGAAGGTCCACAGCCTTCCAACTTAGAGGTCATCAACTTTCCATTCAGGAGGTCCTCGGCCTCAGCTTGGAGGTCCCTAACCTTCCAGCTAGGAAGTGTTCAACCTTCATCTAGAAGGTTCTCAACTTTCTAATTAGGAAGTCCTCAACCTACATCCAGGGGTCCTCAATTTTCCATCCAAGAAGCCCTCAGCCTCCGTCCAGGAGATCCTCAACCTTCCATCCAGGATATCCTCAGCCTCCCTCCAAGAGGTCCTCAGCCTCCGTCCAGGAAGTCTTCAACCTCCGTCCGGGAGGTTCTCAGCCTTTCATCCAGGACTCCTTCAACCACCCTCTAGGAAACTCTCAACCTCCGTCGAGGAGGCCCTCAACCTCCATCCAAGAGGTCCTTGGCCATTCATCCAAAAAGCCCTCACCCTTCCAATCAGGAGGTCCTCAGCCTCTGTTTAGGAAGTCCTTAACCTTAGCCTAGAGGTCCTTAGCCTCCCAGCCAAGAGACACTTAGCCCACCGTCCAGGAGGCCGTCAGTCGTATTTCAGCACGAGGACCCACAGCCCTTCATTCAGTAAATAGGCACTTGGTCCCCTTCTTCCAAGGAGCTCAGTCCTCCGACTGATGAGCCACTATCCGCGGGCAAACCTCTAAGACACCCTCCGTGGATGTACCTCTAAGCCGCCCCATTGACGAACGTACCTCTAAAACATTATCCGCGGATGCACTTCTAAGTCACCCCTCTGTCGGGCGCACCTCTAAGCCGCTTCTTCACGGGCGTACCTCTAAACCGCCTCTCCACGGGCGCACCTCTAAGCCACCCCTCTGTTAGGCGCACCTCTAAAACGCATCTTCACGGGCACACCTCTAAGCCGCCCCTCTCTTGAGCGCACCTCTAAGCCGTCTATCTGTCGGGCTCACCTCTAAGACGCCCATTAGTTATCACATCCAAACACTCCACCTCTATATACATATAGACATTCATCGCATCCTTCTATCATCTGAGAAGGATTTTTAACTTGAGCATCGGAGTGCCGACCGGGGGCTATCTGAGAAGAATTTTTAACTTGAGTGTCGAAGTGTCGACGTGTGGCTATCTCCCTGTAGGCTTTTGACCCCTTATTTATAATTTATATTGTGCAAGTTTTGGGTTAATAGCGACGAAGATTAGACCCGATCAAGATCGACCCACAGCGACAATAAAAAACTCCATAATTCGTACAACAATAAAAAACTCAGGACGCAACACATATATAATATTTAATTTTACTAGTATAGATTTGCTCTTTCATTTATTTTACTAGTTTATTTGTCATATGTTATATGAAAGTGTCTTTTACTAGTATCTTTGTTTGTATCCCAATCTTAATTATTCACAAATAATCATTTATTGTTACTAACATATGAGATTTAACATTAAGGGAATGAACAATGCACTTTTTTTATATGAAAATATAAATATTATTTCTTGTTATATGAGAGTATCACCTCTTTGTAACACACATATAAGATAAAATAGTCACAATCATAATAAGATAAATAAAAATTTATAAAGATATAAATAACACATCATTTTATTGATAAAAAAATTTGCTATCCAACTAGTTCGAAATGAAAGTATTTCGAGCATCCCAATAAATAAATTATTATAAATTTAACTTATAATATAGTAAGTAAATATATACTAGACTCCTTAGTCGACTTCTCCCAATATGTGACCTTTATCAAACCCTTCAAGCCATGGATTTAAACTCTTTCATGATTCATGGCACCTTTCTTCATTGACTCAAGATTTTAGCTAAAAACATTATCTCACTTCTATGTACAAATCACACATCAAAATTTTACAAGATTGTAGGCCAAATAATACATTTTATAAGTTATTTGTGAGAAATTGTCAAAAACTTTTGCAAACACATCTTCAAATTCAAACACAAAACATCCCAAAAAGTTTGCGGCTTTTCCAATATGAATTCTTTCCATGAGCCATGAAGATCCAAACTACTCTTAAGGCTCTATCTACATTAGAGAAAGTGAACCATTATATCTTTCTTGAGTCAAAGTAGTTCAAAATATATAGATAGTATGGTAAAAAATAAAAATAAATTTCTCTCACGCCAATCTTAATCTTATCGATTAAATTTTTATTTTATGATTATCTTATATATCAACTCTAAAATTCAACAAATTAAGTTCTTGACTCATAGATATTTTGTCCAACTAAAGTATTTCACTTAAGCGGTCATCAAATGCCGGACTAAAATCTAATCAAAGAAGTTTATAATGCATATTAAATATTAGATTATATTAATATTTAAAATTTTTAAAGGTGATTTAAAATATAAATATTTATAAGAAAAAATATGCCAATAGAATGTCCTAATTACGTGTTTATCTAAAGTACACTCAATTTGTACATTGTGGTTGACGATTTATTGTGGTCAGACAGATTTTCCTAACCGAGTCAAATGGTTGCAAAATGAAATCATGAGTGCCAATC
>JAOVVI020016601.1:0-10842 GCA_028571085.2 Nepenthes alata
TATATATAGTATTATAAAAGGATTATTTTATAAATTTATAAAATATAGTTATCTTTATATAATAATATTTTAATAATATATGGCTATAAATTATTATTTTATAAATTTATAAAATATAAATACTTAATAAATAATAAAAATTTAATTTAATTTATAAATAAATTTAGCAATGTATCCAAATAAAAGAAGTGGAGGTTGAATTTAGTAGTGAATTTTTTGATCTCAAGCATCTATTTTAAATGCTTGAGTCTTTTTATAAATAATTTACTTAATAATATATTTGATTACTGTAATGAAATATTGTAGAAATAGAATAGTAATTTTAAAAAATATAATAGGATAAAAATATAGTTACAATTATTATTTTAATATTTGATTGTTAGAATAGAATAAAGTAAAAATTAATATTTTTTTATTTAGTTTATAAAATAGTATAAAAAATAAGATAAAAATAATAGTAATAATAATAATAATAAATATAATAATAATTATTATTATAAATTTTAATAATAATAGTAAAATATAATAATAATAATAATAAATATAATAATAATTATAAAATATAATAATAATAATTATAATTATAAAATAATAATAATAATAATAGTAAAAATAATTATTTTTATTTTTATGTTAAAATAGATATTTTTATAAATATAAAAATAAATATTTTTTAAAAATATTTATTTTAAATTAAATTTATAATTAAATAAAAAAATAAAAAGTTTATTATTCTCATTTCATTTTTATCTTATTCCAGCAATCATGACCTAACAGAAAAAAAGCTGCGCGGAGAGACCCCTCTCCCCGCGGGATCGGTTCCCCCTACCTCTCCCTCCCGTTTCAATCGCTCCGCACCAAACCACCATCTTTCATTATTTTCGCTGCTGAAGCTGGCTGAGGTCAGCTAGCAATAAATCTTAAGCATTTGACTTGACAGTCTCCATCCTCAACTATCCTCAACTAACAATCGAAGCTCGGGAAGCCCTAGCTCCTGAAATCGGGTGCGAATCGAGGCCGTAATTTGTTTCTCATGTAGTTTGTCTCTCCGGCGAATTCTCTCCTGTTAAACTTCTATAGACGTAATCTGCAAAAAAAAAAAAAAAGTTTGCTGTAATCTAATCGATCATTCGTGGAGAATAAAATTGTGATTGATGTTTATTGGATATTATTTTGCTTAAATTTGTTGTCTCCAATTTTCTTACCATTCGGTAGAAAAATTGGGTACTTCTACAGCCTTACATTTCCCCACTGTTCTGCGAACTCTTTCACTCTTGCCACTTTCTCTCTCTGGCCATCTCCGACGGTCTCATCTTCACCCTCTCTGGCGCTGTCTTTGAGATTTTTTTTTTTTGGGTTACGTGATTTGGTAATTTATATTTATGTGATTATCTTTGTGATTTTATTTCTAATATAGTTTTTTTTAAAGTAAATATAGGTCTTCTTATATATCGGGCTATTAATATATTATAGATTGTGTATGTGTCCCAAATCATTGTCGCAGTCAGTCTATCTTACCGCTTGTCTTGTTTCGCACCCAAATGTTTTTATGACTTTTTTAGGTTGATGTGGTGGATTTTGTGTATGCAACTAGAAGAAACATATTGCATGTTAGTGCTTTTGTTGAGATAATACTTTTCATATATTTTGTAGATTTCAATTGTTTTAGCCTTGATTAGTATTTTCTGCACACCAGATAGACATATACATTTATATTTCAAGACTTACCTTAACCTTGGAAACTTCTAGATTGTATCACTGCTTTTTCATATCCAACATTCATGAACTTACCTTACAAATGGTAACTCATACATTATTGGTTGTCATCGAAGGTTCACTAGCAGGATAGAGCCCAGATGTCAGAAAATTGCTCTCCATTTTAATTGTCACTGGTTATTAGTTAGTTAACCTTGCGGGATACGTAAGTTCTCTGAATCAAAGTGGTTGGTGAATTCATGTGGTTTAACCATGCTGCTGGCTGGTGAGATGTAGTTGCTTTCATTTGCAATTGTTGACTGAGCTATCTTGCCTGGGACACAGTTGCCCCCTTCCTCTTTGCATGCGTACGTGTGTTTGTGTGTATGTTGACCTGGGGCACTAAATTTCGCATAGTTGCATGCCTTAATATTTCTTCTGCTGAGAGTCCAATCATGTGAAAATTATATATTGTAGTGTGGAGGTTAACAACTCCATTGCTCTCTTTCTTAATTATATTCAAATGTGCTTCTTGGTCACTAACAATGGCCTTAAGATTATCTGATTGATGTACACTTATTTTTAGATTTCCAAATAAGACTTCTTGTGTGCAAGTTTGGCTACTGAGTGCCAAGCTATGGAGCCAAGATGCATTTATAGATTCAACTGTTTTACTAGTTATAATCCTCATCTATTCTCAAATCTGAGCTAATGGATTGAACTAATCCACTATAATGACTGGAAAATGTGGTATTTTAAAAATTCAAACAGATTGGATAAAATAATTTATATTATCTGGTCATGATGGGATTTCCATGGTACAAATCTATTGGGGATGAGTAGAACAAATTGAAATCATGATGTTCAAGAATGCTTTCCCAACGTTTTGCCTTTTTCCTTAAACCTAAGCAATTGTAAAGATCATTACCATTAGTGTTGAAACTTAAATGGTTTTTTCCCCTTTCTGTTGCCCCTCTCTCAAAAAGAAAAGGCTAGAAAGTTGAGAGGTGGAATTCCCTCTTTCGTTGTTGCAATTTCTGTGGCTAAAGGTGGATAAAAGACCTATTTTTGATTGGTTATGTCGGTAAAAGGTAAGAGTTTTTAATGGGGGCAGAGGCAGCAACAAATAGCAACATCAGGCCTTGCTTTTGATATGACAAAGATGATCATTTTGTATGCACATGAATGATAATTTGCAGTGTCTCTCAGCTGAAAGGCTTTTTATGTTTGTTATTGCATATCAATGATTACTCAAGACTCTAAACATGCTATTAATTTCACTTACAGGGGTTCTCAAATTGACTTATTTAGTCAAGCGTTTACATATACACAGCTGCAATTAAAATTCTTCGACCTTGACCCTTGTTATTTAAAGGTCATATCTAGTATCAGAGTTTGCCTAAATTTGGTACCGCTCTCGCATTCCGCACTAACGAGTACCACATCTTCAACATTATAACCTTTTCATGGCATATAAGCTACTAATACGCTTTTTAATTCTACATGCATTCTTATGTGAATCAATACACTCATTACTACATGAATCAATTATAGAAAGTATTTCTATGATATTTGATTGACAAATATATATTATATTTTATTGTGTCATGCATAAATTCAAATAATTACTTCCATTATTGTTGGTATTGACATGTGAAATGGAACTCTATATTCATTCTCGTCTGAGTTATATGTTTTTTAACATATCTATTGGACTATGGAGTGACCATAAGAAATATAATTAAAAGCATAAATCTTTTCTTAAAAAAAATTAAATCCCATAAATCATTGTTTGTTCTCTTCCATTAGAGACCACATTTTTTGGGGGTTGTAATGTAAATAGTACATGATGAGATTCTTTAGCAAAAATTGTCTTCCATAGTGGAATCTAGCAAGTTAGATTTTGAGTAAGTGTTTACATAGTTTTCTTCTATTAGAAGGAATGAGACATGGTTTAGACTCCTAAAAAGGCAGCAGCGGGGAATTTTCCGTAATGGGCAAAAGCTTAACGGAGCAATGTCATGTGGCGATAGAAAGATACGGGTGTCATGAGCGAAATGAAGTTGGATTGTATTCACACACTTGGAAATTGTATAAGAGCAAGGATAATGTTAGATTCCTAATTGGAAAAAAAAGAAATGTACTGCTGTAGAGAAATACAACTATTCCAGATCTGATTTATGCAGATTCTTCTCCCAACTAACGAAGAGATTTTATCGAAATTGCCACATATGAAATTAAGCACAACTTTGCAAGAAAATAACCCACTTCTTTATAGAAATCATAAGCATTAGCATGTAGGTTCTTGATCCAAGTGGTAACTCTAGAGCCCTTAACAATTGTTCTTGAAAAATGTGATTTGACATGGGGTGCCATGGAAATCTTGATTCGAATCACTCCATTTTCTTTGAATCTTTCTTTATCTTGGAAATAATCCCCAATAAATAAGAAACTATAATTGTGAACCATGATCTTTGGCCTTATACTCAACTAGAAGATTTAGCTTGTATGCACCGCTATTAGTTTGGTACTACTAATGGTAGTTGTTTCATACATATGTATCCACGATTGAAATTTGTGACATATTATTTTTATTTGATTGTATAGCGTATACTAAGTATTCACACAAAGGCGAAAAGTTCACCTTTGAATGGAAAAAAGAGTGGATGTGTAAGATCCCAAATAATTTGGCTTATTCGAAAAAAGCCGTATTCTTTGGAAGATCTATTTATGAATTCAGTTACTTGTTGATGTTACTCCTCAGTTTTCAATTGATATCTATTATTTGAGATTCTCTTGGGATAAAAAAAAAAAAGTGCTTTTGAATTTATAGAGAGTTTATATGGATAATACGCATTCCAGTTGATCGAATCTAATTCTTTTTAATCGTTTTTCCGAAGTAATGACATCCACAGGGCCCTTCATCCTATTCATTTAGTACCAGGCTCCCCAATGATCATCCTGAATAATAACTACAACTTCTCTCAATTCAACTAGGTCATTGTAAGTATGCCTTCGGCCATAACATAATCAATGTATCCAAGATGTACTTCTACAAGTAAATTTGAAATTATTCAAATTAGCTATTTCGTAATATTCAAGTTATAAAGTTTTACTTTGTTAAATGACCAAGTTATCAGTGGAAGTAAATACTTAGTTATTAACTAAATCAATTCAAGCCTATGAAAATAAAAAAAAAACTCCACTTTCAATGTATTTCTTGATTTAATAGAAGTCTAAAGAGATGAATAGGATCTTAGAATTTTAAGCGTCATCTCTCCTCCTCTTACAAGACATGTTAGAGTTGGGACATTCCAATTGGATTGAATATTTTCTAGGGTAGAATAATTGTGTCGTATATCTCATATTTTGGATGTGTAATATATGTTCATTTTTTTTTATTCTTTGTTTTATTTCATCCAATACTACCTACTCTATCACCAAGTAGAAATGAATACCACATGCTATAGGTAGGAAATCTTTTGGCCTTAAATTGGGGTATCCAGGAATAACAAGTTGTTCCAGTCGATGGGAGTGTCTAATTGAATTGATCTAGTCATATAGGAACAATATTCAAGTCTATCAGTTTGTTAGGATGTCTTAGCTGTAGAATCATTCATGTAATCACTATGGAATAAGGTTTGATTCTATTTATGTCATTCTAAAAATTTTCCATTTTGAAAATAGAAAGTTCTAAACAATTAGGATATTTTAGAAATTGGATGGAATTACTAATTCATTATTTAATTTCGAGTAAGTATTTACATAATCTTTTTTCTTTAAAGAAATGATTCATCGAAATAATGAGTCACCATTGATATCACACGTATGAGTTCGCCAAATGTTTGGGAGTTCAATAACCGACCTGAATCTAGTGCATCATAAGGGATTTTGCCTTTTTTATTGGTTCCTACGGATTGGACCAAAAACAATTTTCGAATTTCTTCTCACTCTTTTTTAAGTTTTCTAAAAACCTCCGTATTATTTCAATATTAAACCTTGGACCCATAATAGTTTCCGAAATTTGATAAATGCATTGCTTGTGAAGTATATGTTCGTGTATGTCCTATTGATCTATTTTTTATTGATTGAAAATTGGCAATTGATATTTGAAAGAAGCGGCTGTTAATTACAGTATTGATTTAGAATTTGTGTATGGCGGAAGTTATTGATTCAAATCTAATGGTTGGTAGAACTTATTAGATACCATGTTTAATGGTGTCAATATCTAATAAGTTTTTCTATTCATTCTCTAGTTATTAGTAGTATTATTTTATTTGATACTATCTATTTCATATTTATTTGTATCTCTTCTATTTTATTTTATTTTTTCATTCCATCAAAATCTGACTCCCCTTGATTGTATTTTATTCAAAGGCCAGTGCAAGTTTTATCCGAAATTGCAATTAGATAAATTATTTTAGTTAGAATTGGTTGGTCATATATATCCAAACCAAAAATGAATTTGAAATATAATATATCCATATATTTCCGACTCGTATTTATGATGTGGTAAAATATGGCAAACTTATATTACGAATTCATTCATATAAAAGTGGGCATAAAATGTTCCATACTGATAGATTTGGGCCTAAAACCTTAAGGGCTAATCATAGATGAGAATATCAGTAAATATGTATCGGTATCAAGCTCCCAATATCGATATTTTGTGATACCACTGTAATATTGTCATATGTTACTATATTGGTAATATATCCTGATATATCGATAGATATTTAAAATATTAGCTAATATGGCTGATATTTTTGTATTAATATACGATTTTTAGAATTTTTTCAGATATATTCGATATTAGTAGGTATTATTTGATATGTCTATGCCGATATGATCGCGACTGATAAATGGTTCCAATGTACGAGATCTTCTAGCACTTACATTTGGGCCTTATTGATTAGTAAACAAATCCAATGAACATATATTGGACCTTTTGAATAAGAGCCAAGAGGATCTTATGAAAATGAATCATTTTCACATAAAAGATGTAAAACATATATTTGGGACTCTCAAAAGGCATTTCGCAATTGATTTACTGAAAAATTAAGTCTTCTTTCACAAAAAAGGCATTACTTTTGTTTTCATGATTTGCCTGTGATTCTATCTTTAATTACGTCCAATGTCCTTGTTCAAGAAAAGTATTATTTAGGTACAATAATCACGTTCCTCCTTTTCTGTCTTCTATTCCAATGGCTGGATTATAATATGATGATTTTTAAACTTTCCATATATAGAAATATAAAGGGAGAGATTAGAAACAATCATTATGGTAATCATTTGGTAATAATATTCTTTTTAAACTTTCCATCTCATAATGAATTGATTCCAAGCCAATTCTAATAGACTTACACTTTTTGGAGGTTCCATTGGCATGCATCCTATAGGAGTTAAACCTTTAATTCTCCAATTATGAGATGGATGCTTTAATCATTTGACCATGGATGCTTAGGGGGGATCCTTTTACATGGCGAATGACCAAATTTGATTGGATCAATTAAACTGCCGAATATTGGAAACAAGCTAGGGTACTTTCTTTGGTAATCATATTGAAGTATATAATTGGTTGAAAATATGAGGCATTTTACTTTGTATAATAAATTATTTCCACAGAAAGTGGTGAGATGATATTTTGAACAATTACACATTTAGGCCCCTTAACACAAATGGACGTGTTATAAGTTTTATATAGATGACTTCCCAACACAATATCTTCTAAATTAAAATTTCATGTAGATATGTGGGGTCAAATGAAGGGGATATTATTTTTGATGTAACTGATTGGATAAATTACACCTAAAGACTCACATCAGAATAGGGCTAGTGACTTTGCCCTAGTCCGTCTCAAGCTAAAGATTCGTGAACAATTAAAGCAATAATGAGGCTTATGTTTTGTGCTTTCATGCAGCTTGGAAGGATTATTTGATTTGTGTGATTAATGGTAACACAAGCAATGTCTCATTTGTTATTAAGTTTGCTGCAGTTTTGCAATAACTTATTAGGTTGTTTAAGTTTGTCAATTGGCAAAATAACATCTTCGATTTCTTCGGTTCATCATTTGGGTGAGCTTCAAGTAATTTGATTTTCCATTTTGTTGGGTGAATATTAAAATCAAATGCGTTAACCTCCATATTCTTCCTGTACCAGAGAGAATACGAATGGCTCAGGTTGGCGAAAGCTCTTCACCTCCAAATGACAAGCCTGTGATTGTTAGGGTTAAACGCAAATCCTGTCAATCCCCACTTGAAGCTTTTTGTGAGTATATAGGGTTTCATATCTTTTTACAAGAACTAGCTTTTTTATTGGTATCACTTGTGTTTTAATTCATTATTTGTCATTCTTCGATGGTGATTTATTATGCAAAATAGGGCTTGAAATTAGAGAGAGACCTCTGAAGCGTCCTCTAGTTGATTTTGAGAAGCTATCAATAACTGGCCCATCTAGAAAAGGTAAACTTAGCTTTTAGGCCCACTTTTATCTTAGCAACTTGTACTCATTGTTTGATCCCTCCTTTCATATGTATTACTGATAGTCTTCGGTTTTGCAAATTGATTGATTGGAAGAAATTACTTGACTACATCCAAGCTAATGGTCTGTTGTGTGTCAAATGTTAAAATGATGATTATAACTTCCATTAAATTAATTTACTTTTTTTTTTTCAAAAGGAATCTTGGTAGCCACGTCTATCATTTTGCACCTATTGTGATAGTATCTTAAAAATAATTAAGCCTACATTTGCAACCAAGAAGGAACTTCCTTTGTCTTAGTTAACCATTTCCCTGTCTTGTTTGTCAGCTGTGAATTGAACAACTGAGTAAAACTTAAGAACAACTTAATGGTTTGGATTTTTTGGTTCTATCTGATATCATCATACTACATTGCTGTAGAGGGTTTCAAAAGGAGGGTCTTTGTGCAACACGTGGACACTGTAAGCAGAACTGAAGCTACTTTTGATATTTTGCAATCATTTGTGGTCAGTATCACTGCTCCTTGGCTTGAAGACCTCTCTTTGCTAATTAAATTTGTGAGATTGTGCTGTAGCAGGAGCAGCCAATGCTTCTATCTATTGCTTGTTCTGCTGGCTGCAAAGCCATATTTTGCAGTAGTTGGTTATTTGATCTGGGATGCTGTTTTCTTGGCATGTAACTTTCCTAAGTAGTTAAAAATATTACCTAATGACCATATCTGCATCTCTCTATGTTATGTCTATTCTAATATACTGTTCTCTGGTTAGCAACCTGTCTTTGATACTCGGATCAAATTTGGTGACCGTCTGCATACTTTTAAGGAGAATGTAAGCTATCTCCTTTTTTCCTAAAATATTTTCTTCATCATGGCTTGATATTGTAATTGTTTTCATTCTTTTTATTAGTCTTTTATCAATGATTTAATGTAGTCGAGTCGTTGTGTCAGAATTTTAAAGCTTCATAAACTGTGACATTTAATGTTGTTTGTAATTTGCATTGTTGTTCTCAGTATTACTTATAATTTGCGTTGTTGCAAATGTATTTTCTACAGAAACAATGTCAGCTATTGACAAAAGCTATGCATGAACAAGAGGTAACTTTCAGTAGTAGACTTGTAACGTCATAGTTCCTTCATCTATTAGTTCTGCCATTTTTGGCTGTAAGACTCCATCCGTCGGTTCTTGTTGAAATCTAGTATGTAATATTCCTACTGCCAGTGTTGCATTTGATTGCCATGCCGTGGCCACTGTTATAAGACAACTCGTTGAGTCAAGGTGGAACTCGGCTGATTTTATTTGTTTTAGGAGGTTTTTTAATGAACTAGCACGCAACTAGTTGATCCCCAAAACTCATTTCTCTGGTAAGTTCTTGTCAAGTTTATCTGAAATGTAGTTGCCTAATGGAAATATTAGATGAAACTACAATAGCACCTTTGAATCCTGAATTGGAAATCCCCAAAAAACTCAGCTTGGATTGGAACAGAGTTGAATTTGAAAAACACACCAAATTTAATGAATTAAATTTTCAAGGTACTTTGAGATAAGCATTGTTGAGACATTTAGCTGTGGGATCACAAGATTCACAATTTTGAACACTGTCTGCATCCTTCTCCATTCTATGCCCTTTTGTCTGCATCCTTCTCCATTCTATGCCCTTTTGGCTGCATATCTGCTTTGAAGTAAACTCTATTATTGTATATCATCTTTTCCCCTTTCTTGTCAGGTCTTTGCAAAAAATGCACGTTTTGAACAGATATGGAGGAGCAGGAGGGGAGATAAAGAGGCCATTCGGGTTGAAGCATTAGATGAAGTATGCCGTCTCTATGACGTAGTTCGTGTTGACGCTGAGGAAACATCGAAAAAGGTGAAAAAGCAGGAGTATGTACCCATACCACAGTTCACTGCCTTGTTACATGATTCCTTGTAGAAATGTCAATCTTTGTGATATGTCGCAGAGAGATTTCCATTGAGGATCAGGAGTCTCTGTCTAAATTTCTGCCTTTGTTGAGAGAGTTGATTCCAAGTGCTGCTGAAGATATTGAATCTGACATCAGTTCTTATATTTCCAGTCAAGGTTAATCTGCCCATTATTTAGTTTTGTGCCATTTCTTGTTTTCTTCTCCTGTCCTTTCCTTTCCACACTCTCATATGGACCCATGCAAGCACACACTGGCACCACCGTATGTGCATCATACTGGGGAGGAGGGGTGAAGATGGAATTTGGAAGTCCAGTGCTGGGTTCTTGTTTATTCCCTGAGGTGTGATCTAGAAAGAAAATTGTTCTAGGTGCTATTAGTCATACATTGGTTGGAGCCTAGGAGGGCAGTACGTTGAAATGCTGCGCTTGTTGATATGCAATATTTTACTTCACCATTCTTAAACCTTCGTTCTCCTCTTACCTTTCTGAGAGAACACAGAATTGGTTGTGTTATGGTTTTCACAGATTGTTTTGCATCTGTTTTATAGCAGAAGATTACATGTATGACTTGTATGCAGTCAATGAAGATGTGAATGAGACTGATGCCTCTCAACCACTACCTTTGTAAGGGATATCAATGCTTTCTAATCAACAATTTTCTCTTATCATCAATACCCACCCCCACCTTTTACATTCGATTGTTGTTTTCGATGAGTCTTATGATGATAAATGCTTCCATTGGTCAGGGTGC
>JAOVVI020016602.1:0-10842 GCA_028571085.2 Nepenthes alata
GTAGATATAGCGGGTGATGTCGACTCATGGAAGTCTACTTCGGGATATTTAGTCATGTTTACGGGAGGAGCTATTTCTTGGCAATCAAGATTGCAGATGTGTGTTGCTCTCTCCACTACTGAAGCGGAATTCATTGCTATTACGGAGGCAAGCAAGGAGATCCTATGGATGAAGAAATTCGATCGGGAACTTGGTCTCAAGAAGAAACAATATGTGTTGTTTAGCGATAATCAAAGTGCGATTCATCTTAGCAAGAACTCGTCTTTTCACGCCAAATCAAAGTATATCGATGTGAGGTATCAATGGGTGTGGAATGTTGTTAATACGGGTTTGTTGGTGCTGAAAAAGATTGGGATCGAGGAGAATGGATCGGATATAATGACGAAGGCATTACAAAATGGGAAGCTTGAAACCTGCTGTTCTATTACCGGGATGACAATGAATGGCCCCACACGGTTGTGAGGGGAAGTTTGTTGGGTTATGGGTCACTCCCATGTGGGCGCATATCCACTTGATGTGGCGGATGGAGGTAAATATCCTCACCACATGAGGAAGGCTCGAGTTACGCCTGTTGGGCACTTGAGCCACGTTTCTAGTAAGCCCCCGCTCACTTTTCGTCTGAATTTTGCTCGAGCCCAAATTCTAGTAGCATCGCGCTCGAGCGTGGGCCTGCACCTGATGCGCGCTCTAGCACACGCCTATTATTTAAAATGCACACTTTGCATTTTAGGTAGTTCTAATCAGTTTTTGAGCGCCGCTCCAGAGAAGAAAAAGATAGAAAAGAGAGATGAGAAGGAGAATAGGAAGATTTGAGCCTATGGTTGGGTTTTCAATCAACTTTCAGTCTCCGGTAATCACACGCATGAAATTTTTACTGCTGAGAAGAATATCTGTCGGGTTTTATCTCTACTCTTGCTCTTTATATTTGTTGTACGGGCTGTGCAAAGCAAGTTGATATTGATTCTTATGATTTGGGGTTTGTGTAACCGATCAACTGTTGCTAGTGAAAATTTTGGTCTCTGTGTCCCGTGGTTTTTCTCCTTCGTTTCATAGTGAGTTTTTCACATAAAAATCGTGCCTTCACTTTTTGTGGTTACTTATTATGTGCATGCTGTCATCTATTTTATGTTTCCTCGCGGTTTAAATAAGTGATTAATTCTAACATGTACGAGCACCCATCAAGCACGGGCCCACTGTCCAACAGAGCATGAGTGTCCCTCGAGCACATCCATTCTAGACAAAATATGGATCTACACATCTCATATTCACTTTAGGCACCTCAAATCTAAACAAAATGCCCATATGTGCTCATCATTTTAGACAAATGGTGCACATACATAGGTCAGATACTGATTATGTGACATTCAATAATTTTTTTCAATCAAGCCAATATGTCGTTGTGTATGTTATCGGATAATATGTCAAATGGATAAAAGAATCACAAAAAAGTAAATCACAACCCAACATAAATCTCAATTATGTATTTAAAATTTAATAATTTAGATTAAAAAATAGAAATAGTGTCACTGATGAGTGATGTAGCCTTGAATTACACAGAGAACCTCGAACAACAGTTATACAAGGTTATTAGAGAATGAAGTATGATTCTCGACTCTAACGATTTAGCAAATGTTTATGTTCTCTCTTCTCTCTCTTTTTTCTTTTTTTTCTCACTGTGCTAGCGTTTAATAATTCAAAATCATAAGAGAATAACATTAAAATCATTCCTGGACGATTTTATATCAGGAGGGTGTACGAGCACCCATCAAGCACGGGCCCACTGTCCAACTGTGCATGAGTGTCCCTCGAGCACATCCATTCTAGACGAAATATGGATCTACACATCTCATATTCACTTTAGGCACCTCTAATCTAAACAAAATGCTCATGTGTGCTCATCATTCTAGACAAATGGTGCACATACATAGGTCAGACACTGATGATGTGCCACTCAATAATTTTTTTCAATCAAGCCAATATTCATATGTCGTGTGTATGTTATCGGATAATATGTCAAATGGATATAAAAATCACAAAAAAGTAACTCACAACCCAACATAAATCTCAATTATGTATTTAAAATTTAATAACTTAGATTAAAAAATAGAGATAGTGTCACTGATGAGTGATGTAGCCTTGAATTATATAGAGAACCACGAACAACAATTATACATAGCTAAAGGGGAAGCAGTATTAATTTTTTCATATTTTATCTTTAAATTTTAAAAATTTTAATGTGTTAAAGTTAAATATTAAATAATATTTTTTAATTGGTTATTTTTTTTCAAATTTTGTCATTAAATTTAATACTATATTAATATTTGTTAGGTTCGTCATTCATGAACCAACTAGGATGCTGAGACTCATGGTGAAAAGGCCATTAAAAAATCGCAACCTAAGAGAAGACTCCTACAGCTCAAGATCTAAGATCGCATAGATCAAGATCGCCTGTCAAGGCATGGGCCGACCTAGAAACCCACCATGAATGACCCCACTGGGACGACTCACGATCCTTTTTCCCACGCGCTGAGAAAAGTTACCATAATTGGTCAGTACAAACCTAGTAGATATTCTAATAATATTTGCACATGATTTGTATAATCTTTCCAAAAGTGACAATTGTCATACTAGGCGCATTCCATGATTATATCAAAAAAGGAAGGAATCCTCTTGACTGATGACATTATCATAATCAGCACCCACCATCCCTGTGGAAACTTATCAAATCCGAGGGGACAGCCGTCTGCTAGCATTGACATCCAATGACCTAAGTGCTATAAATACCCGTTTACTTGCACAAGTAATGAAGAGAGGAGAAAAATGCACTACAAACTTTATCCAAGAGGCCCTGTTTAGTCGATCCAGGAGGCCTGTCTACCAGTATTCTCAAGAGGAGGCCTGGCTAATCCTTCTAGGAGGCCTGCCTTCCAGACCATTAAGGAAGTACTGTCCGAGGAGTTCAACCCCCTGTCCAGAAGCCAGCCTTCCGTCTAAGAGTCAGGAATCCTCCGTCCACGAGCTAGGAGCCCTTCATCTCGGAGTCAGAAGTCGTCCTCCACCCAGAAGCCTCCCTCCATTCAGGAGGCTTGCCCACTTTTCAAGAGGCCATCTATCTAGGAAACCTACCTTCCATCTATGAACCTTGCTCCTACCCTCCATCTTATAAGCCGCCCCTTGGCCAGTCACACTTCTAGACCTCCTCTCAGTTTGGCACATCTAATACCACTCCCAGTCGGACCCGCTTCAATTCGAGCCGAAAAGGAAGATCAAGCGGACTTCTTAACCTAGCATCATCTTGGGTCGCAGGAACGCATCAATAATAATAATAATAATAATAATATTCCCCCAAATTATTAAAATTAAACCCTAAGAATCACATATCTCAAAAATATGAAGATTCTAACATTTTCATATTTTTAATCTGGCTTATTATTGAAGAATTCTATGAGATTTTTATTTTTCTTAACTTTAATGTTTATGATAGTGAAGACGGTCTTCATGCTGTGGTCTTATAATGCAATCAACAATCATTTAGTATAGAGTTCATCTTTCTTTTATAAATAATATTTGAGAAGACTAGCACATGTGCATGTGAAGCGTGAGATAACTCCAAAATATGAATATTATAAAAATTTCATATCCTTAATCATCATTTACATCAAAACCTTATAGCACGATCAATCATATTCGGTGCATGACGCTGCTTTCTTTTACCAAATAATTTTTTGAAAGACGACACAAATGCACATGAAACTTGAGAATCCGTGCACATTACAGCACTGTAGATGGATCAGCCCATGAAATTGGCTTTATTTTCCCCACAAACATATTTACATGAGAATCTTTAGAGATAGTTGAACATCGTAGACTCGGGTCCGTGGTAGCAGCAAGACATGCCGACATCGGATGATTCTTTTAAAATTTTAAAAATATTTACTGTAAATAAATTAAGATATGATATGATTTGATATCTTATTTTTACTATATTTGATTAATTATTAAAATTTATTTCTCTAAAATTTATGTCACCTTTGTTGTCAATATCGTACAATGAAAATTATAATCTTATCTGTAACGTTTAAAATTGACAACAATTGGTTAACCATAAATTTTAAGTTGTGTAATGAATATTTACAAGTTTCTTTGGATAAAAAAAACCTTTTAAAACTATAAATTGTATTAAATTAAATAAATTGCAAAACAATATTGAAACAAAGGATGCTTACATGACATGCACATTTTAAATTGAATAATTCTCCATTCAGAATTATTATTATTTATTTAAAGAAAGTTATAAGTCGGTATTGAATCATTATTAAATGTGATAAAAAAAATTTATTAAATATTTAATATTTACTTTTAATGGTGATGCGTACCTAGATCCAAACTTCGAACGAATTCAGATTCGTCTGGATGGTTTGAACCGGCTCTGTTCCCTGAGTGTGAATCCTGCACACCACTAAAATGAACAGGAGGTCAGCGTGTCGGTGAAAAGTTATTCCACCGAAAATACTCCGACGCTCAAGTAAGTAAACGACCTTCAAAAATTAGAAGGTAACTGGAACTGAGAATAGAGTGAGAGCAAGAGAGAGAGAGCAAGAGAGCGAGAGCAAGAGAGAGAGTGTAACATCCCCGGGCACCCGCTTGTGAATATTTTCTACTTTACGACACAGGCGCACGATTTTATTCCTGGCAGACGGCCTCCACCGCCCCCAAAGCGCGTCCACAAGGGAGAGGTATCTACGCCCTTATAAGGCACGCTTCGTTTTCCTCGCCATCCGATGTGGGACATCACAGTCCACCCCCCTTGGGAGTCCAGCGTCCGCACTTGCACACCGAACCGGGCTGCATCTCTGATACCAATTTGTAATGTCCCTGGGCACCCGCTTGTGAATATTGTCCACTTTGTCACACAGGCGCACGGTTTTGTTCCTGGCAGACTGCCTCCACCGCCCCCAAAACGCGTCCACCAGAGAAACACAGTTTCTGAACCATCAGAGTTCGCAGCAGCCACACAGGCACACAGCGTGGTGGATATTGTCCCTCCCAGCCACACAGGCCGCAGGGTTTTGTTCTGGCGACCCCCCACAGGTAACAACCCAGATTCTAAAACATAGAAAGTCCCAGTCATCGAGTCAAAATAATCAAGGGATCGAGAAAAATTAAAGGTTATCCGATCAACGTCAGTTGACCGAAAAATGTAATAAGAAAATCTAAACCGGCCTTGAGGTGAAGTTCAAAAACGGTCTTAGAGCATATTTTGAAATCAAAATTTGTCTCCTGAATTTGCAGGCTGAAGTGCATTGTGTGAAGTGAGGCCAAAGTGGCCTTGAAGGCCGGAGTGGCTTTGTATTTTGGTGAGACCGGAGTAGAATTGTGGGTGCAAGGAGAAGAAATCCGAAGTTGATGAGAAGGTGATGGATGAGGTGAATAATAAGAAGTTGATCAGAATTGGAGATGTTGACCAGATTTAAAAAAGTTGACCGAATTTGAGGGTATTATGTTGACCGGCTTTAAGTGGGAAAGTTGACCGGACGAATCTATAAATTAGTTGCCGAATTGAAGATAAACTAAAGACAAACTTTGGATGGTTGAAATCCAACTAGGGTCCAACAGGATAGAGTAAGCGAACCACCCCGTTGACCATCTGGAAAGAAGTACCAAAGTGGGTAACTTAACCTACTTACCCCCACCAAACCTACTTATTCCCACCTACCCTTTGAAAAGAGGTACCGTAGCAGGTGACTTACCCCACTTACCTCACCTAACCCCTCCTCTATATATACCCAGCTTCGATCAAGGAAGCTGGCATGAGCAATTAGCAAAAATAACAGTAAAGAGTAGAGAAGAGAGAAAGCTTCTAGTTTGTAAGGGTGGGTAAACGATAGTCAGGCAAGTGTATACCCTCCCCTTGTTTTTAAGATCATGATTTAATACAAGTATATGCATGTTGCATCGTAAGTATATCTGATTCTTGATGAGCATATGTTATGGTATGTACGATATTTGTTCGAATCATTGATTAAAGAAGAATCTCTGTTAACCGCATGCTTAAAAGAAGTTCAATTTTCCCTTGATAAAATCAAGTTCGGTTTTTTCTTGATAAAGAATCAGTTCGATTTTCCCATAATGAAAAGCACTCTGTCCTTCAGTGAAAAGTACTCTAAATTTATGAACATTGGCTTTTAAAAGTACTCCGACCTTCAGTGAAAAGTACTCTAAATTTATGATCTTTGACTTTTAAAAGTACTCTAACTTTGTATTGAAAATGAACTCTGACTTTTGAAAAAAAGAGCTCCGGCTTCTGTTAAAAAGAGCTCTGGCTTTTGAACTTCGGCTTCTGTTAAAAAGAACTCCGGCTTTTGTTGAAAAAGAACTCCGGCTTTTTAACTCCTGCTTGTGAGAAAATGAACTCCGACTTCAACTTTGTATTAAAAATGAGCTCCGGCATTGTATTGAAAATAAATTCTGGCTTTTGAGAAAAAGAGCTTCGTCCTCTATTAAAAAGAACTTTGACTTTGTATTAAAAATGAGCTTTGGCCTTGTATTGAAAATAAACTCCGGCCTCTATTAAAAAGAGCTCCGACTTTGTATAAAAAAATGAGCTATGGCTTTGTATTGAAAATGAACTCCGGCTTTTGAAAAAAAGAACTCTCGCTTCTGTTAAAAAGAACTCTGACTTTTGAACTCCGGCTTCTGTTAAAAAGAACTTCGGCTTTGAAACTCCGACTTTTGTTGAAAAAAGGACTTCGGCTTTTGAACTCCTGCTTGTGAGAAAATGAACTTCGGCTTTCAAGAAAATAAACTCCGACTTTGTATTAAAAATGAGCTCCAGCCTTGTATTGTAAATGAGCTCTGCTTTTGAGAAAAAGAGATCCAGTCTCTATTAAAAAGAACTTTAGCTTTGTATAAAAAAATGAGCTCCGGCTTTGTATTAAAAATAAACTCTGACTTTTAAGAAAAAGAGCTCCGGCTTATGTTAAAAAGAACTCCGGCTTTTGAACTCCGACTTCTATTAAAAAGAACTCCGGCTTTTGTTGAAGTAAAGACTCTGACTTTTAAACTCCTGCTTGTGAGAAAAAGAACTCCGACTTTCAAGAAAATAAACTCCGGCCTTGTATTAAAAATGAACTCCGACTTTGTATTAAAAATAAATCTCGACCTTGTATTGAAGATGAACTTCGGCCTCTCTTAAAAAGAACTCCGACTTTTAAACTTCGGCTTTTGTTGAAAAAGAACTCCAACTTTTGAACTTCGATTTTCAGTAAAAAGAACTCCGGCTTTCAGTAAAAAGAACTCTCGCTTTTGTTAAAAAATAACTCCGACTTTTGAACTCCGATTTTTGTTAAAAAAAAAAGAACTCCGAATTTTGATGAAAAAGTACTCCGACTTTTGCACTCCAGTTTTGTTGAAAACAACTCCGACTTTCAATAAAAAAAATTCTGACTTTTGTTTAAAAAGAACTCCAGCTTTTGAACTTCGGCTTTTGTTGATAAAAAGAACTCCGAATTTTGATAAAAAAGAACTCCGGCTTTTAAACTCTGATTTTGTTGAAAAGAACTCCGACTTTCAGTAAAAAGAACTCCGGCTGTCAGAATTCTGGCTTTTGTTAAAAAGAACTTTAGCTTCTGTTAAAGAAAACTCCAGCTTTTGTTAAAAGGAACTCCGGCTTTTGTTAAAAAGAGAACTCCAATTTTTTATGAAAATAGACCTCCGGTTTTGAGACAAAGAACTCCGACCCTTTTTTTGAGAAGTACTCCAGCTTTTGAGAAGGAAAAAGAACTCCAGATTCCGAGAAAAATGAACCGATTTTGTGATAAGATAAGTAAGTTCAGATCATAACCTTTGGTAGCCAAGGAACTCAAGCAATGTCTTAGAACCTTCTGGTAATAATCGAGGATAACGTAAGTGAGAGCCGTCATCGGGGCTTTATACAAGGAGGTAGTGATAGTCATCCTCGGGACTTTGTACAAGGAGGTAGTGAATGCCGTCCACGGGGCTTTGTATAAGGAGGTAGTGATAGCCGTCCTTGGGGCTTCGTACAATGAGGAAGTAAAAGCCATCATCGGAGCTTTGTACAATGAGGTATTGCCGTAATTGTGAGGAGATGTGCACAATCTGTCCTCGATTAAAGCCCTAATTCAGTTAAGTAATAAGTAAAATAAGCTAAGTGTGACCGTCCTGTTTCACATTCGAATAATATATGTTCCAGCTTTTTAATTTGCTTTTGTCCGATCGCCATCTTATGATATTTATGCTACATGATTTCCATTCATGCATGATTGTGGTTAAATGATATTCGATATACGCATCTGTAACTGTTGACAGCACGAACGTTTTGTGGAAAATCTTCATGTACCTTGTTGAGCTCTGACTCATTGTTTTCTGTTCCCCCCCTCAGATGGAAGCTTAGAACTCTTGCCTGACGAGACAGAATGACTAGAACCTATTTGAAGGATTTGTAAGGGTTCAGAAGCATACTTTTTGGACAACCGCCACGAGGAAGCAAATTATGTAATGATGTGTTAGAATCGATAAATTTTTGTGACTAGATGTTCATGACCTTATGTATTCAGGAAGGCGCTTTAATGAAAATGAATATGAATATTCCACAGAATATTAGATTGACTTCCGCTTTATGTTGATGACTAATATGTATGAGACCTAGATGGCATCTGTGATCCTGTGATTTTTACGACATGATCGGCCCAGACCGGACCACCGAAACCTTAGCGTCAGTTTTGGGAGGTCATTGACGGAATAAAAAAAATGTCTGTTCCGTCACAGAATTCTTTCCTCGATGATAGAAAGATGCAAGCATGAAGATAAACGTGATGAGATTGTTTAGGTGCAAATATGCAATGAGTGCGAATGATTATGGGAGGAAGCTCTGGCTTCTCTTGTACACTGTGATGAACGGCTCACTAATATTGTCAGACTAAAACAACGATTACGGAGGAAAGAGAGCTTATTCTTTCTCCTCGTACTTCAACTCGAAGCTTAGCGCGATATGGCTATTGAACACTCTGAGAATTTTAGGATGCTACGTTTAGATCGTTGATCTCTCCTCCCCCTTTTCTCCATTGTAGGAGAAGGTATATGTAAGCTCAGTGGAGGAGGCCTTTGGGCACGGGAACTTGTGATAGGTGGCCTTCTTAGATTCGCCGGCCGCTATGAGCTGGCGGTGTCTAGCGGTGTCAATTGTCGCCTTGTGGTGGCGCAAGGATTGTTATCGGGCGAGACCGACATGAGTCTAGTTGACTTTCGCTGGGATTGGTTAAATTGTTGTGAGGTGACGAATGCTGCAGCTTGTCAGAGTTAATCTCATTCCTCATTACCTGACATATTTTAAGCCGGTGCCTCATGCACTTCCCACCTACAACCGTTTCAGGTGAGCTGCAGGAGGATGGCTATTGGGCGCGTGTCAGGAGTGCGTAGTGGGCCTTACTCCAAGTTTCCTAGGCCCCATTGCCTAGTGGGCCGTGCATGTTGGTTAGGCTTCATGGGCATCGACCCATATTCAGACTGGTCCCATCAAATATATTGATATATAAATAAACTATGACGATTCGAACTCTAAACTTTTTGTGCGACTTGGACCGCTCATGCGGAAATCTCAAAATTTAAAATCTTTCATAATCTTCCATAATGGCAATACAATTCAATTAAATAACTATAAAATTTATCAATACATCATAAAATGATCCCGAAATAAAATCGACTATGAATCACGGGTCATAGCCTGAAGAAAAACTACTCAACTTCCATCAATAACATATCTAGTTTGTCTCCCATTAAGAGATAATATTTAGCCTCCACAAATTGCTCTACCTGAAAGTCCTACAGCAAAAGTAGGGTTCCATGGTCATCACTATACAATCAACTCAATCTAGAGTCAAGAAAACACAATGGTGAGTCAAACCCCAACAAATGATAATAATTAAAAATATTTAATAAATAATAAAAATCTCAAATATTAAAAATATAATTGTTACAACATTAATATAGCAATCTAACGATATCCGAGAAACCACAATATGTCGTAACGCGACTCAAAGCAAAAAGCAAGATAGGTATCTCCAGACCCTCATGTGACAAATATAATAAGATTTGCCAATAACAGGTAAAAATCCTTCAGAATCTGACATCAAGAAATATATAGGGATTTTCTGGTTCGAATGTCAGCGTGAACAACCTGAACATCAAACAATAATAAATAGCATGGATTCCACTGATCAGACTATTATAGAATCCGATATATGAATTCTACTGAATATAACTTGTGAATTCTATCAAATTCCAAACTTGAGAGGTATTAATAATTATGAAATATCACAATAAGTCTCCTTGGACCTTATTTTGCCACCATGAACCAAAGGCCGCGTATATACGCTCCCAACGGCTAGGTAAGTGCAACGAAGTTATCCATGGTATCCCTACTACCCCTACAGTCATCCCAGATGTTGTACCAATAGCATGCTCAAACCATCCGTGATACCCTTCGCCAAATAATATCCCTAATATCATCTCCTATGATGATCACATGACTATAAGTATCCCTCAATAATAAAAAATATACCTAATTATCACTCTGATACGAAAATCAGTATCAAATAAGTGTAGACCACGCTAAGGTGTTGTAACATCTCATTCGACTAGATATCTTAATATTTTCATATGCTATCCTTAACTTTGACCGTAGAAAGCTAATAACTCAAATACTCACGCCATCGAATATGACACAAATGAGGCTTTGCAATTACAAATATATAAGTGTCGTTCAATACTAATAAGGCCCATAAACATACAATCAAGACCAACATAAAAAAATTTATTACAAAA
>JAOVVI020016603.1:0-10842 GCA_028571085.2 Nepenthes alata
TTTATATTGACCATCTATATTAATATTTTTAAATAAAAATAATTAAATATATTTTTTTAATTTACTCTTCAATAGTTGGATATTATTTGCAAATTCACATAATAATTTTTTAAAAAAACATATATTTTACAAAACATTTTTATACGATGAGAATATAAATTAAAATTGTGATAAACAATTATATTACCGATAATTATGAAATAAATGATGAGTATCGAAGAGAAAAAATAAATATTATACTATTAAATATGATTAAATATAAGAATTTAGAATGTCTAAATTAAACTTTTTACTTATAAAATTTAAATTTTAGACGGTATAAAAAATTTAAACGACCAAATATAACACTTTTTAATTTGTTAATAAGTGTATAGTTTTAAGTTTGGGATAAAATTACTTGTCTTAGAAGTAAAAAATAAATATTAAATCCAATTAAAAATAGAACAATAAAATAATGTTAATAATTTCATCAAAGTTAAAATCAAAAGAGTAATATTATTTATACACATATTTATATATATTAAAATTATAAAAAATATATAAATTATACTTTATTTTAATTGTTTTAACCTCTCTTTGAATCAATTTTAATAATTGTTCAATAAAAATAAATATATAATTAAATATATATTTATTTTTTAAATGAGAAGTAGAATGCGAAAATTCCAAGGATATCAAACAAGAGCAAGTTGCTTTCTTTCTTTTTGTTGGGCCCAAATACACAGGCTGGACCCCACCCGAGTTGGACCGGAGGTACAAACTGGCATGCATGTTTTGATAAGATTTTTGTGGCATAAGAAGGTTGAGGCTGTGAGGGGCTGCCAAAAACATATAAATGTCAAATAATCATATAAATACATTAGAAATTATAAATAATATAAAAAATTAAAAAAAAAATACAATATGCATTCTAGACTGTTCTTACTTCTAAAATATTCATAAAAATATTCTAGAATATTCTTTTTTATAGATTAGTATATGATACCTTATTCTCAAAACACATAATTAAATAAATAATTAAAGCTTAATCTAAAGTCAAGACACAATCTTATAATAAATATTGTCGGACAATTTAATATAATCTAAAGTACCGCATAGGTCGTCTAACGACCAGCGAGACACAGAATCTTGTCATATAACAATTTTACCGAATGCAGAAGGAGAAGAAGAAGAAAGAAAAAGGACCTTACGATTCCAAGGGCCAATAGCTCTTTCTAACCAGCAAAAAAGACACGACCGTTCAGAACAAATGCCAACGGGCAGCACAGGCAACGGTGTCGAGTAAGAGAGCACAAGTATCCGTCGATGTTGCCATAGTATTTCGGCTATGTCTTCCTCATTTTAGACCTTGCATATCTGGATATCACCGGCCAAAATATAACCAGTTAGCTTCAGAAGCATGCCGATGATCGATTTAGAAAGATGAAGAAAAAATGTTTTCCAGATCAATGAAAATTACGAAGAGCCTAATGACCAACACAAGCCAACCATAGCGCACATGCCATCACGTAGCTCATTCGAGCCCCCATAGTGAATCCACCAGTGAATTATAATGTTGACGAAATCAGCTTTCCAAGTTCCCTTATGAGCACCGCTAGACATGACAACCCGAGATGGGATAACCCGAGCATATGATCAATACGCACCTAAGAACTAGAGATTTAAGAGTAAAAGATTACTCGATGTGAACGCCCCCTCTGTCGGATGAGGGTAGCAGGGTGCCCTGAAGTCCCCTCATGGCATCCGTTGCTTGTTCTACTTCCTGGAAAGATCATGAAAGAAACAACGATGTCACACACAAATCGACTTTGCCGAGGCATTCAAATATACTGTAATCCGAATCAAAACCGTTGAAATCAAATAAAAACTAGAGTAACCAAACTGCTCGGTTTGCTTTCGGGGTTGGAATAAAATTTTCTATTCAGGTTTCATTCAGTTTCAGGATACCGATTTTCAAATTACCAGTTACCCAAACCAACCGTATATGAATATAAATCTAAAAAGAAAAAGAAAGAACAATGTTCTTAACTTAGTGATAAATGCTGTATTCTGTTATTTATAGAAATGATTTGCCAGACAATGGAGCGTAATCTCATTGGTATTGATGATTAATTGAGTGATGAGTATTCAAAAGGCATTTGAAATGGAGAAACATGAGTATATGCGATTGCAGAGAACTTATTTATAGTTGGTTGCCAAATTATTATTCATAATTGTAATTTATATATCAATATATCAAATGGGTATTTTAAAATTATGAATATTTTTATAACTTTAGTAAAAATGTTTTATTGTTTAAAACCGGTTAGCCGGTATTCCTGATACAGTTAACCAGTCAAGTTGGTTTGGTTATGGTTTCACTTTTTGCCAGACCAGTCAATCTAGATCGGGTAAAAAAAGGGTTCACAATTTGGTTATCCGAACCATAAACACCTCTAATCTACTAATTCAGTTAAGGATGGCAATGGGGAAGGCCGTGGTGGGCGGACAGTTTTTCCGATTACCACCCCCCCTCATTGAAAATCGGGCGGGTGGCAGCAGAGACCGGTATCTCTTGGCAAACTGGCTTATCAAAATATGAAAAGAGAAGAAAATTCGTTCATTCATCAATTTCTTGGAGAACCAAAACCCAGGTTTCTAGCAATGATGGAAGAACCTGTATGTCAACCTTATCAATCTAATTATGACAGAAAAACAAAGTCTAAAATTTGATCCTTTCAAATGACTAATGTTCTTTCAATGATCTGAATGACAAACTATTTGAAGAAATAACTCTCGCGCAGATGTTAGAAACAGAAGATGACACCGGTATGACTAGTCAACGACCTAAAATTTATGCATTTTTTTAAATTTATAAGGTTAATAATAGCAGAGGAAAAGGAGATGAGACTTCAACCGTGTCAAACATGGATCCAAAAATATTAAGCCCCAACTACACTACCCTTACGTGTCATATGATAAAGGTTTGACCCAACTTGAGGTTGTGATTTACTGCCAAAATAATTGCCTTGAACCTATCTGGAACTTCTTGCCCAATCACGACACTCAACCATGATAAATAATATTGGCCAGTAGATATTGTAATGCTCAGTTCCTACTTAATTTATTTTAATATTATCTGTTCATTTCGTGTCTATTGAAAATAATTTTATAATGAAAATTTGAAGGAAATTTGAAGAATGGAAGCAGACCTAGCGCCTAATACGTGCTCATGCGCATTTTGAGTAGATTGGGTGCACTCAAGGACCAACTTTGAAGCCCTCGAGCACAATTTGGGCAGATTGTTGGGCGCCTGATGTAGGCTTCTACGGTGCTCATGCGCAAAATCGACAAATTTTTTGCACCTAAGCTGTGCCTGAAGCAGGGCTTGTAAGCAATTGTGGTTTGATGCAGCGCTTAATGCACGCCTGACCGGTGCTTGTGTGCCGGTTCATATATATAAGCGCACTTGTCACTGTTATTGGGCATTTTCGCAAGAAAAGAAGAGGAAGGAGAGAGAAAGAGAAGGGAAGGAAACGAGATGAAGAAAAGAAAGGTGATTTTAAAGCATCTTTTGATTAGGTCAGTCAGATTAGAGGTTAATGACAAGTATATCTAAGTTTAATCTTTGGTCTATTTCTATTTCCTTCCAGTTTTATTTACATTTGGAGGTTTTATTGTACATGCATATCCTCTTCCACTTAACCCACTTTGAATAAATGTGCATACATATAATTTACCGAATGTTTTGAGGTTTTTGCTTGGTTTCATCAAATATTTGAAAAGTTTGAGAGTTTGAACAAATTGATAAATATTTTAAAATATTGGACTTATATAATATTTATTTATAAATAAACAAAGGAAAAAGTCACAAAAACTTGCATTTGGGTTTTGCATGTGGCATTTCATGCATGAACTTTGGGTCGGACTTTATTTTGTTATCGTTTCGATGTTTGTACTTTTCACAAGGCGAAAAGCTTTGTATTTGTACTTCCCCGGAGTAGAAGTTTTGTATTTTTCCGTCAGATAGGAAAAGTTTTGGACATTTGTTATAAGATCCCCCGATTTAATATTTTATTGAGAACTATCATAAGGGATTTAATAAAACTAATTTATTCAGACGCCTTAATAATTTAGACATATTTGAGAATTACATCTATTATCCATGGGGGACAAATGAAAGTGGCGTTTGACCTTATCTGTAAGGAAGAATATATAGACGGCTCGCCTAGGGGTTGAAATAGTAGTAATTCGACCTAAAGTTATTAGGAGTACGAATAACCCCTCCTCAAAGTCAACCTTTTGGCTTTTAGTTCTCCAATTTGAGCATATTTTGGATTTTCAATGTTTTTACCTAAATTTGATTGGACACTCGAGATATTTGATTATGGGATTTGCAAATTTTGACTACCATTCGAATTTGTGATATCGGACTTGGTTTCGTACATTTAGATTGTTTGACATTCACTTTCAGCTTATAATTTTGCGTACGAGACCACGTTTGGATATTTGTTGATTTGTTATATTGTCATGTTTGGATTTTCTATTTATATGAAATTTTGTACATGTTTTATTGATGTTGTTCTTTCGTTTTGATTTATGGACATAGTAGTTTTGCTATAGCATTCGACTCACGATTTTATTGTTTTTGACCGTTCTAGATTAGAGGGCTATAGATAGCTTGCAGGTTGCTCGGACAATGACGTTGATAGAGACTTTATTTATATTTTGTGATTATTGCATTTGTAGTTGAATTGTGTTTGTATATGATATATTTTGGTCACGAGAAAATGATTGACAAATTAATTTTGATGTATTGTATTGTGGGGGAGGTAGGGCTCAGATTATTCTGATGTTTGGATTCATTTTTTTTTGTTTATATTGGGTCAATAGTGTGGTTTTGTGGTATTCGGATTGTCATTTCCTTATGAATTTTAGAGCAAGTTGTGACTAATTTTTAATATACAGACAAATAGTTCAGAAAGATCTTGCAATGGTTCACGTTATTCTCATTATTGATGGTATTATTTTGATATTCTATTAAGTTCGTCCCGGATTTGGGTGTCATATCTAGGCTTTTTTTTGGTTGGGAATTTATTTGTGGGCTTTAATTATTGTCAACTATTATTATTATCAGCTTTTGGTTTGGGTTCGTAACAGATATAATATCAGGGAGTTTGATACCGATATTTTCAATATCGTGACAAAATTGAAATATGTCACTATACTAGTAATATATCATAATATATCAACCATATTTGCCCCTAAGGTTTCGATTTACAAAAAAAAAAAAAATTATCTGATACATCCAAAATTAACACATATAGCCAATATTGCCAATACCAATGTTTTCCTCCATGCACTCAACAAACGATATGATTTTCATGCCTATCAAAACCTTCTAACAGAAACAGATATTAGTGCAATTGCAATATGTCCTCTATAAATGGATTATGCATGAATGGACAAAATCCTCAAAAAAAAACAAATCAATGGAAAATCCAATACACAAATCTCCTGCTATGAGCGAGATCCAAGGCAAGGTTGGAACAGTTTAGATAGTGGTATTACTTTACATTATTGTAAGAGGTTGTTTTCATGACTTAAATCACTGACTATTAGGTCACAGTGAGACAACTTTACCGTTGTGCAAAACATTAGATGTATAAAAGAGGATAGGAAGTAAAATTTTGAAATCTAAGCCAAATGCCAATCAAGAAGCACACGCCCAAATACTGAACCCTCTCAGCTACTAACTCTAGGGGTGTGGAAAATACCATCAGACAAACAATAGGTAACCAAGTTGAAAAGACGTGTAAAGGGCGTTAAAAAAACTGCTGACCTGATAACAAAATCAAAATCATTAAAACTCAATTGAAAACTTGGGAAACAATGGAACTTTTTTTGGGTTTCAGTTAGGTTTTGTATAGCCGGTTTTCAAATTAGCAGTTACTTGAAATGACTATACATGTATATATCCAAAATTTTAAAAAAATAGTAAAGTATAAATGTTTTATTTTGTTATTTATAGAAATATTTTGATTGACAAATGAGAGTAACCATACTGAAATTAATGATTTATGGAGGGGGGATTCACAAGGCATCTGACATGGAGAAAGATGAGTGTTTGCAGTGATGGTTGGAGAAAGATAAGATGTACAAGGCATCTGATAGTTGGTTGCTAAATTACTATTCAAAGCTGCAATTTATAAATTAACATACTATGTGGTGTCTTAAAATTAAGGATTTCATATGTTATACTTTCATAATTTTAGCAAAAATGTTAAAATGTTTAAAAACCAGTTAACTGGTGTAATTGAACCAGTAAACTATTTTCAGTTACAGTTCCATTTTTTTGGAACTGACTTCACATGTTTAGGTCAAAAAAGGATTCACGGTTTGGTATCCGAACAGTGAATACCCCTACTGCATTTATGAGATTTAAGGACAATTATCTCCCTTAAGTATTTCATACCTCAAAATCAGCGAATGCAACTGGCATTCCACTTTTTGCGCGCATCTTCATGATATTAAATCCAGGATACCTGATATCAATGGAACCAAAACCTTAGTTTTATAAGCAAATATCCTGATGCAAAGCCTCATCAGCTAGAAAGCTCTTTGCACCCTAGTATATATAAACATTAGTAGCAATGATGCAAATATCAGCCAACATATATTAGTATCGGAAACCCGACGCCAATATTTTCCAATATCGTAATAATATCATGATATATTTACATATTGGTGATATATCGGTCGATACAGCCCTATTGACTTACGATTTCAGAAATTTTTTTCCTTTCGATATATCCGTTGCCAGTATGTATTGTCCGATGCTGATATAAACGTCATGATCGATACTGATATTGATATTCTCATCCCTGAGTAGTATTTTTTATTGAAAATGCCTTCATGAGAAGAAATAGAAGAATAGTGTGGGATTGAGTCAATTCTTCCAGAGGGATCATGATTCAATGTCTCTAAAGAAGGCCCAAAAATTTCAAAACAAATTATAAGAACAAAAATTGAGTACATTAAGAACAGAAGAGATAGAGTAGAGAGAATTTAAAATGGGGTGATTACAAAATGATTCAAAATTAATTCTATTATTGGAAGATATTATACTAAATCTAGTGAAATGACAAAAGTGAATTTATATAGCCGACCCCATTTAATGGGATTGAAGACTTCGTTTTCATCGTGAAGAAATCAAGTGCATTATAATCATCACATATAAAAGATAAATAATTAAATTTCCCATTTGGGTGATTCATCCAAAATTTGAAACTGCCGTTTTACTCTTGAAATCCTAGTAGAAAAACCAGTAAAAGTTGCCAGATAAAAATAACCAGTGGTAGTTGCTAACAGAGAAAACACGCATTTGGAGGGCTAAAGAAAAGGCACAAAAAAGACAGTTTGATTCAATTGTGTAAACTGTGAAGTACTTATGAAAATATCAAACGATATGTATCAATATCAAGCCCTCCGATACTGATATCTCTCAATACTACTACAACAATATTGTAATATAACAGCGGATACAACCCTATTAGCTTACAATTCTCAATTTTTTTGTACTAATATATTTGATATCGATATGTAATGTCCGATATAGTCGCGACCAACACCGATATTTCCATCCATGATATAAACTGATTAAATATTCTCTCTTGTTTTCTGTCTAATGGGTCAGTTCACCAAACTCAGCTCCATCTGGATCTTTCAGTGCTGTAGAATATTCAGATATTTAGAAATTAAACACTATTATGCGATTACATAGCCAATAAATCTATTATTTTGCTACATTTATTTGAGTGATTTCTATTGATTTTCATAAATCTGAATATCGGAAAGCAATTCTTAATTCTACAGTTCAATTTCCTAGATTTTTGAAGCATAGACATCATTGATGGAAATGTCAATATTGGAGACCCGATGCCGCAACAATATTGTGTTTGTATCAGTAAGATATCACGATATATCAACCGATATGGCACTATCGGTTTACGATTTTTAGAAAATTGTTTCTTCCAATATTTTGATACAAATATGTATTGTTCAATATCAATATGGTCATAACCAATATCAATACTGATACTGATATTTTCATCCATGATAGACATACTTGCATGCTATTTACTGCTCAGCATCAGAAAATAAACAAACAAATTAGCCAACACCTACTGAGAAAGAGCCTCCTTCAATTCATCTTCAGTGCAGTTCGGACCAAGATTTGCAATAAACAATGTGGAACAAGGTCGGTCACCTTCAGTGGTCTTCCCAACCTTCTCCTGTAGACACCAAACAGAAATTTTATAGTAAATCTTTGTACTGAGTATCATTGGCGTTCAAACACAATAAGAGAAATAAGCTTCCCAACTAAAGATGAAAATATTAATATGTATTAGTATCGGGGTCCTAAATACCGATATTTTCTAATGATACAATAATATCGCAATATGTTACCATATCCGCAATTTGGCGGATACGGTTCTATCAGCTTATGATTTTCAAAAATTTTTCTTCTAATATATCTAATACGAATATGTATTATCCAATATAGCCCAATCGATACCAACATTGATATTTTTCATCCATGTTCCTGAGAGATATAATAATATGTCATTCATTGCTATCAAGTTTTAAGAACTTGCTAATTTGCTACTATATGGAAACATGAGTCGTAAATTATCCTAAAAAAGCATTAAGAATTCCTTTTTAGTTCTAGTGGTATATAAATGACAGAGACATCTCACAAGCTACTTCAGCATATCTTGGTGTAAAGCTTGCCCAACTTGGGTGAAGACTAAGTTGATCTCGAGGTACCTGAAAGTCTCATGAGCCACGTTTGAGCCTTTTGAGGTTCCACTAGTAGGCTCAAAACCCTAATTATTGAGCTTTAAGCACATATAACAAAATTTCCCTATCAATTCTAATAATATGATACAAAATTTATGGAGTTACATTCATATAATCACTTCTATTATTATTAGTTTAATACTTAGTTGAGTTCTCAAAAAGTGTGCTCACCTCTTAAAGAAGCAACCCTGGCAGCCCGTTCAGTCATTTCACATCATAAGATGTTGGGAGTTGGAGAAAGATGAAGGAGTCGCTCTCTCTATAAAGAGTAGCTGCCCCTTCTTGATGTAAATACTAATATGTATCGGCATTGGGCCCTCTAATAGTGATATTCCGGATATCTAAAAAATATCTCAATATATTTTCGTAAAGTGATATATCATGATATATCAACCAATATGACCGATATAGCGCTCGATACCACCTCTTTTCAACTTATGATTTTCAGATTTTTTTCCCAACATATCCAATATTGATACATATTATCCGATATATCTAATACCAATACGACCATAGCCAATACCAATATTTTTATCCATTAGTAGGAATGCATCCACATTCTTCTTTAGAAATGATTGACAGGCTTCCCTCTCTGAGCAGCCCATTCCATAAGATAGCTGTCAACATGCTCAACCTTCAGGCCCATAGAGAATGCCCCACTTGAGTATAAACGCCGACAGGCCATCAGAAATATGGCTTCTTAACGGGTTGAGAGGCAGCTCTGATCGAGTGAGCAGTGCTCAACTTGTTAAAATGGCAAGGTGAGCTTTGAGCTGGTCAAATAAAAGCTCGCAAGCTTGTGTTCGGTTCAACAAGCTGTGCTGTAGTAGTCTAAAGCTCAATTCAACTTCACTCCTATTGGGGTCGGACAAAACGGGCTGGATCCGAATCCTCAAAACCCAAACCAAGAAAATCCAAACTGGTGGGCCAGATCCGAGAGGATGACTCCAATACCATGGCCCGGGGACCCATGATGAGATGGCCCAACTCGGGATTCCCAACACACACCACGAAGCCAAGTTAGCTCAACCTGAAGGAATAAGAAACGTCCCGACACATGGCTGAAACGTGTCACATGTCACAAAGGAAAGGCAGATACAAACGAACGTGTCTAGAGCTGTGTCGTTATGTGTGTTGGCAGACGACCTTGATGCGGCACCTGACCTGGAGCACCCTGGGTGTGGCGCCAACCTTGGATGGGGCGGGCAGTGAGCTGTGTAAAGTCGCTGGCTCCTACCATTGAGGTCTGGCCCAAGCGGGTACAATGATGCCATGCAATATTCTATGAAGTGCCTGAGTCACTCTTCAAATCAAAGATTGCCACATGCTCAGCCCCAAGCTACCCTCCGCCAACCAACAAAAAACCCTCCTAGCTATAAAAGGGAGTGCACCCAAAGTAGGGCAAGTCCGCAAAGGAAAAAGCTATCTGTTAAGAGGGGAAGGATTTCCTCACCTAGTTGTTTTCGACCAAGCTGAAAAACTCCCTGCAGATAGTCAGGTGGCCACCATCTCCGACCACTTGACAGGAGGATTCATCACCCCACGATTGCCGACTGGTATCGGCCCATGCTCTAGCTCCATCCAAACAAGCTAATCATCATCAAGTCCACTGCTTTTCAAACTACTCTTTAATTTATTAGGAATATACTAACTTGATCATCGGAGAGATTCCCTAGGAACATTCCTAGACCCCTTAACCTCGTACTTCCTTTTTGTGGTACGCAAGATATCATGTTAAGGGCTCAAGTCAGGTTTCTTCCCTATTAAGAAGACCCGAATAAAATTGGTATTCAAATGTGCATCGATATTCAAATGTGCATCAACTCTTATACGATATTCAAATGTGCATCAACTCTTATAGACCATCTTTCCCTTCTTATTGTCTTGAAAGCACCATGCCTAACCAAGTTTAAGAAAGCATTCTGTGTTCAATAGGATACAAGTTGAAGCTAATCGGTATTGGTTTGTGGTCATATTGATAATAGATAACACGATTTGTAT
>JAOVVI020016604.1:0-10842 GCA_028571085.2 Nepenthes alata
TTCAGAGTTGGTAAGCTGACTTTACAGAGTATGCGCCGTTTATGTAGAGCATGTGTCGTCTGGGGACGCGCGAGAACTGGTGAAGGTGCAAAAAATGACAAATTTAGTGTAACAAATCATCTACAAGATCAGGTCAGGTGAGTAGATGGGATTTGGAGACGACATCATTATAAAGCGCACCAGGCGCTTTAGAAGAAGTAGTGGAAGCCGCAGTAGAGTAGCGGTGGAACGTGGAACGGAGGGTGGAACAGAGTGAAGTGCGGAAGAGAACTTTCGTCGTTCGCCATCTGCCGCTACACTTGTAAAATCAGAGCAAGCAGAGAGTACTACCAGTGAGAGGAATGAGAGAAGAAAAACAGAGAGAAAAAGATGGAATGAGAGTTTCCTTACTTTGGAGATTATTTTTCTTATTCTTTCTCGGGTGGGTTGTTGGTATTCTGTCTCTGGGTTGTTTGTAACCAATTTTATATAGTAAATTTTTTTTTGGAATTTATCCAGTGATTTTTCCTTTGGTTGAAAAGGGTTTTTCACGTTAAAAATCATTGTGTATTCTTATATTCCTTATTATGCTCACATTCTTGGTGGTTGACGGCCAACGGGGGGTTTGATTTTTTTTGTTGCGACCAGGTTGTGTGTAAATTCGGGTGTCAAACCCCAGCATGGGCCACTAGATAGTTAGCAAGCAACCTTAGCCTCTTGGTTGGAGGTTTATATTTTCCATCTATTCAGAGTAACCGACCAAAAATATAAGAATATTAATTCTTAATTCTATTTTTATCTTACATTTCTTAATTATAGTTACTATATTCTTCCCTTATTTTGTTCTTATAACCAAATGTGCTATAATTGTATTTCTGCGGCTTTTCTATGTAGGATCATATTGATCTAAGTTGGTTCCTTTGTGTTAAAGAACCACTCTCCTAAGTACAAATGATTCCCTTTGATTTCTGAAGGACCAGCTCTTTTTATTAGTCTCTTGTATTCTCATTGTCATGGTATAATACACATGAACTTTAAGTCATTTGAACGTGAGGAACATGAGAAAATTGAACTTTGGAAATCTTGAACATGGTACTTCTCATTGTAAAATCCTTCTCTTGGTATAGTAAAGACCATAGCTCAAAATATTGATATCAATGTTAGTTGTAGCCATATCAATTACAAATATATTAGGTGATCAGTATCAGTATCAGTATCGGATGTATAAGATACAAAATTTTTTTTGCAAATCAAATTGGGAAAAATAAGGCCTAATATTTAAATATTTGTTAATATAGTACGATATATCGCCGATAGGATAATATATCGTGATTTTGTATAATATCAAGAAATTTGCTATTTAGGGGGCTCTACATAGATATTTATTAGCCGATATTTTAATTCCATGGGAGAGACATATTTGGAGGTATTATTAGATATACTCTTTAGCTGTTAGTAAGATATGTGGTTTGTATATTTGTCTGGCTATGGTGTTTATGGGTTGACTGGCTAGGAGACTTTCTCTCGATTCACCTTGAGTAATATTACCCTTTGCACTTTGATGGTCAGAAAATACTTCAGTGAATGAGATTGATCTGAGCTCCTGGTGCAGGTAACGGGGCAATGGAAAGAACCTTGCTTTTGCATATCCATGGAAATGCATAAGAACAAGTTTTGGATTACTTCATATTTGGATAATCATATCCTTCCAACCTTTCTTAGGTTTTCGGACATGGCTTTTCAGGTGATGGCAATCTCATCTTGGGATTAAGCATAGCTTTTCATAATGGTAAAATTCTTAACGTACGATTTGAGTGATATCAGTACTGTCTGATATTCATATTACTCTTTCTTCTTCTTTATTTGGAAATATCCTTTTAACTCAACCCAACACATTTGAGATTCAATCGGTCATTATATAAACATTTTTAAATTTTAGTGAATATTTTTTCGCAAGTGACCACCTTTCAATTCTCTCATAAATGCACACTTATTATTGATAAATTAATAAATGTGCATGTTTTCCTCATGCATTGTTTTTTCCAATTATCATTCACCTTCGTGGTAAAATCCAAATCAAGCACTATGAAAAAAATGTAAGTTCGTTATGGTTAAAGGAAAATACAAAAAAGATGTAGATATAGATAAATTGAGAGTTGGGTAATAAAAATAATTAGTTGCTAGATGTTGCATTTAATCAACTGGAATGATGAAAGTTGACGCTTGTAGTCAATAATACTTAGTGGGACTTGAGATTTTGTTGTTGTTGTTATAGATATTTCCATATGGGAGAGAAAAGTAACTATTCACTCCCATTCCCCATTTCTGTGTCTACCAAACGTAAGTAACCTTAAGGTTGGCTTAATTGATTAGTCAGAACATGAAGATAATCTCGGCACAGTTATGGTCACTATCAGTTAAAAAAAATTTAGTATAAACTTGAAAAATATGACTTGATGATGCCAAGAATCCACTCCAAACACATTGAGAAAATGCTGCAATCATCAGATAATAAGGTAATATATTGTTTCACATTTTCAGGAACTCAGCAGCAAATCTAGGAACGAAAGCAGAAAAAGAGAGCTCAAAAACCAATTGTGGATAGTTTGGTTATATGGAGTGAGCTCTCCATCTTTAACGACTGTTTTCACCATTTTCTGTTGCCCTATACCTTCTAGCCTCCCAATTCACAGTTGGTTTAGCCGTTGAAATTTTCTCGTCAAACCCAAACTCAATGTCTCCCTGGTTGGTGTGAAAACCAAACTCAAGGATGCCCTTCTCTTTGGAACGGCCATTTTGATACTGGTTGCTGTTGCGGCTGTGATTACGATCAGGGCTGGGGCCGTGACCGTGACTGTGCTTGCCCTCTGGTTGATTTGATCGCTGATAGCGCTTACTGCAAAGCCGACCAAGAAAGCAAGCAATAGCCGAAACAACAATGATAACAGCCAGGGCTATGAACACCGCACCATATGATCCATTAGAGTAGGAAGAAGGCTGAGTCCCTGTGACAGCTGCTGGGTAAACCACTGCTGGCAGCGGTGGCGGGAATGCCTGAAAGGAGGAAGACATGGTCTTCTTTGTTTGATTTTTGGTTAATCTTTCTTGTTGTGTAGAGAAGAAGGAAACAAATGGAGGAAGATTGAGTTATGGGGTCTAAGATATTAACCTCTTGAAGCTCTGTTCTTTGAGTAGCTACCAAGGCAGAGTTATGGAAGAAGCAATAACATTATTTGCCTCGAGTGTGGTTTATGTAGGAGGAACTCCAAATGAGGTTAATTTTTTCTGATCTTCTTTTTTCTGAATGTGTAATGAAGTGGCTTTTCTTTAGTAAAGAAGACGACTACGGATTATTCCTTCTGTTCTATTTGCTGTGGAAGGTGAGATTATTGCTGTTGCTTTGTCTGAAGAGAAAGCTCATCTTTTGCCCCCCTCTGACCCCTCCATAATCTGAAGAACCAGTAACCTGCAGTTGTAATTCACCACCTGCTTTCATTTTTCTTTTTTCAAATTATTGTTGTTAGAGATAATATCCTAATAATAATCATTTTTCTTTTGAAAATGCTTAATAATTATCATTTTTCTTTTCTTTTTTTTTTAATAAAAATGGTATATAAAAAGAGAATGAGCAACAGCTATCAAAAAATCTAGTTGGAGATTTTTTTGGCATTTCATTGCTTTTTTTTTTTCCTCTTTTGTGCTAGTCTTCCTTTTTTATTTTATAATTTTTTAAATGTTATTTAGGCATATAATTTGTTTCTCCTCTTTACTTTGTTGGAATAATTTTTAATTGATCTTTATATGTGAACCATCTTAACAATAATATTTGAAAATTGGGTTTATATTAATTATTTTTAATTTACTGTTTAGTTAAAATGTCTTAAAATAATAAAAAAATATTTAATTTATTTTATTAATGGAAGGAAGGAAAGTATGTGGCTATTTATAAAAAATATATATCTAATGAAATAAAAGTTATGACTATTCATAAAAGGATGTAATTATAAAAATATATAACCATTCGTAGAAGGATATATCTTTTTATATTAAAAAAATATAACCATTAGTGTTTTGAAAAAATAGTTTATAAATAAAAACTATGAGATACCCATAAAGTTTTCTATCACAAAAAGGACCATTATATATTATTATTCTATTTAATTTCTTCAAAGAATCATTATAAATTATATAAATTAAGGTATACATTGATATTTATCTTTTTATCAGTTGTTATCGAAAAATATCATATAATTTGATTCTTATTTATTTTTTCTCATAATTATTTAAATTAGGGAGATTATTAAAAAAAAATTTAATTGTTTTCTCTGCTAATTTTTTATTTTTTATAATATATGTTTGTTAAATTACAATATATGTTAAATATAATATATATATTTTTTATCATATTAAATGATGACCAAATCCCAAAACAAAGTTATTGTATATAGTTTTATGATAGGATGAAACAATGATATTGTGCGTGATATTTAAATTAAATTTTTATCACCCAAATGTTTTTAATTTATTTTTATTATCATATTTAATTTCACTAGTTTTTTGCCATTAAGAAAAGTAAATTATAACTTTTATCTGTTAATTTAAATTTGGGTAATTTCTTTAATATACATATTAATTGCATGATTATTGTTTTAAAATATTATTCCTTACAATTATGTCCTAATCTACATCTAATATTCTTTCACTTACTAAATTAAATTTTGTTGAATGAAAAGATAAAATTATATTTTTATTAGGATGTATGAATATGGATCTGATACTTCGTGAAGACAAGCCATATATTCCTACAAAATTAAGTACACTAGAGAAAAAAGTTGTATGAAAAGTATAACGGTCTAACTGATTAAATTTATTATTTATATAAACTCATATCTCTAGAAAAGATAAATGGCTCTATTTTTAATTTAAAACAACTGCAATTGAGGAACAATTTATAATTTCTAATAAGGCATTTACTAGTACCATAATATTAAAATTTACATATGTGAAGTATAATAGCTCCAGTGGCATACATGAACACATTATAGAATTATGTGATATTATAACACAAATGAAATCAGTTGATGTTAATATGTCTGAGTTATTTCTTGTTCACCTTTTCCTCAATTCTTTACATATAAAGTATGCACTGCTTAAAATTTTATAGTACACATATAAAAATAAATAGTTTATAAATTAATTTTTAATCATATGTAATGACAAAGAGTTGAGGCTAAAATTATAGATGTATGATAGTATCCACTTAACCTTTTGCAATGAAACAAGATATAGTAAAAAGGGAAAAAGTAGTCATAAATTTTTAATAAAAAAATATGAAAATGTCAACCAATTCTAGGGGCAAAAGGACTTCATGAAGCCATCTTTCTTTAAGAAGAATAGACATTTAAAAAATGACTATTTCAAGTATAAAAAATGGCTCAAAAAAAATTTATACATTTTTTTTGTGTGTTATGAATTAAATTTTGTAAATATTTTACATAACACATGATGGATTTATTTTGGTGCTAATATCTATATATGAAAACCATAAAAGAATTGCCAAATATAAGAATTTTGATGAAAAGCAAGCGTTACATCATAAAAGGTAATAACATGCATTCATGTGTAGAAGTTGTAGGAACATTTAAATTGATTATAAAGACTGGCCACATATTATGTCTACCAAGTACCTTTTGGGTATCTAGTTTTAGAGATCTTTTATCAATATATAGACTATTTTTTTAATATTATATTTATTTTGGATTTTTTTTATAACAACCTCACTATTAAAAATGGTATTGATGGGTTCAGTAGCGTCACGGGTCGGTACAGTTCCAAGTCTAACTAACAGCGCGACAAAGGGCCCAACAAGCAATGGGTTAAGCCCCAACAAGGAATTCAATCAAACCCAAACCGAATCGGCGATTAGAATGAGGCCCAGAGAGTGAAGTGTCATAGGAAGCAAGCGTCAGCAACTCAACCAATAGCGCAGTTAGACGGACCAATCCGAAAGATGCTCAGGTAGGTAGCCACCACAGCGGTTAGAGCGTGCGTATGTAGAGCACCGCCTGACGACTAAACCAAGGGACTATTCGCCGTCTCCTCATCATAGTAAGACAACGTCTGACACGGTGGCTCCCGTCAACGTCCCAACGATTGGCGAATTCTGGTGGGACACCTGTCTTCCGTCTTGATGCCAAAGTTTTCTCCGCGAAGTTCGATAAACTCTTTCACCATTCACGAGATCAAATGGGACTCCTAGTGGAAAGGGCAACTCTCAAAGACACGGAGGATGCCTAAAGGGAAAAGAAAAAGAAGGGAGAAGACTCTTAGAGGAGAGAGCAACCCTGAGGAGAGCAGTGATATCCTCCTGAGAACAACTCTCAAGGGGGAGGAACTCTGAATAGAGAGCAACTCTTAGTGGAAAAACCGCCCATGTACAAGATTCAAAAGCCAAGGAAGAACTAAGCTCTCTTTCTCGGCACAATTATTTCTCATCCATAGTGAGCCATTCCCTATCGAGTGCATTTATAGTGAGCCACTCCCTACTAAGTGTATCTATAGTGAGCTACTCCCCATCGAGCACGACCCTAGTAAACCACTAACCGCATGTAATTAGAAAGGAGCCCAATCCTCATTCCTCTCCAAGCCGCCCTCCGTCGGGCGTACCAACAGAAGCCCAATCCTCTTTTTCTCTCCAAATCTCCCCCATCGGGTGCACTAATAGAAGTCCAATCCTCCTCTCACATCCTTCATTCATATGCAATTCTATATTATTAAATATCTTCATTACATTTTTATATTTCTTGAAAAAGATTCCCAACTTGAGCTCGGAAGATAAATCATGGAATGAATCCCGTCAATCCTTTGACATCTTGTTTGTAATTTATAGTACACAAGTTTCAAGTTAGCAGCGATAGAGATCGAACTCACTCCAATCGACCTGTAGTAAAAGATCGAGTGGCCTCCTAATCCGTACCACATCCTAAAAATTAGGGACACATTAGGTATTTTAGTTGATGGTTATTCAAACTTGACATTGATAATTTATTTAAATTATCTCTTTTAATTGAACATGATAGCCATAGTTGTGAACTAAAGCATGACATATTAAATGAGAACTTTTCTAAATTATGGTATAGGAGATTATGACACATTTTTATAAAATGAGTCAATAGATTGGTAAATGATGAAATATTATCATTATTTAATTTTTTAGATTTTAAAACTTGTATAGAAAATATAAAGAATAGACTAACTAACAAGTAAAAAAAGAAAAATTGTAAGAAGTACATGTATACTAGATCTTACACATATTTATGGCCCATTCACAATCCCAAATTTTCTTATAAGTCATAAATATTTTATTATCTTTGTTGATAACTCCTTACATTATTATTAACTTTGCTTACCATCTGATAAAGTTCAAGTATTTGATATTTTTAAAAATTTTAAGGTAAAAGTATAGTTATAATTCAATAAAAGGATTAAACTAATTAGGTTGGATAGAAAATTATGATAAATATGTTAAGTCAAGATAACAAATATGTCTATTTGCTTGATTTCTTCTAGAATACAGTATCATGGCACAATATAATATACTGGGCACTTTTGATTAAAATGGTATTGTTGAAAGACAAAATCGAACAATGATAGATATGGTAAGAAGTATGATAAGATATTCTATTGGGTCGCTACCATACTGATAAAAAAGATAGTTGTTGTTATTGGACGACAAAATAGATTTTAAAATTTATTAATATTATATAAAAAAGTTCTATTAATAATCCTGCAGATATTATTCATGAATAGATCTGAATCTCATAAAGATTTTCATCCTTTGACTGTTGGGGATGGGGTTACTTTGTTAGTTTGTACTAAGTCTTTTTATTTCATTAATTACTACTATTCTAAATAGTAATGGAATCATTTGGATAGTTATCCTTATAGCACATAAAATTATTTGGATACTTTGTACCAAGTTATCTCTTACATGCCCATAGATTCAACAACAGTTTGAAAGGTTGATATATTTGAGAATCACTGGATCTATACTTATTTTCAGCTCCCTAAAAAATTTTGGTTTTAGGTTAGTGATACATTTCCTTTATGTATATATATATATACGAACGAGTAGAGAAGAGAGGATATGTTCATTATATTTTTAAAATGATATGGAATTTGACCATAAAATAAAAAGTTGAATCTTCTCTTTCATCTCTAATTACTCGATAATTTTTATAAGCATAAATTTTGCTTTTTATAGGTTTAAAATTTTTTTCACAAAGTAACCTACTTTTTTATTTATTATTTTGTAATGAAAAGTATAGGATTTTGTCACATATCCAATTATCTCTCCATTAGAAAGGCAGGCATTACGGCAGAGAAGAAGCAAAAAATTGGGGTTTACTAGGACTAGTTCTATGAGGTTTCGGAATACAATGGGATTTTCATAAAGTTAATCATTATAAGTATTACAATGAATTCGATTGGGAAGTCCAATGGCAAAAATAAGGAGATTCTTTAGCTCATTAAGGCGTATTCTTAAAATACCTATATCTACAACTGTGGCAAGAGATGTGTAGTTTGATATTAGTCCGATTTGCCCATTATTAGTAGATAAACGAGTTTTTTTACTTCTAAATCCCAAACAATTTGATTAGGTACCTGTACACAAATATTCAAGGTCATTTTTTTAATTTATTTTTCATTTCTAGATTCATAACTTTTACAGTAGCTTTATCAAGATTACCCACCAAATAAAAGGCCTATTCAAGAAGACCATCTGATTCTTTGGAAAGGATCAATTGAAATCCTCTAAAAGGAAACGAAAACTGAAAGATAAAATTATAGATCAACTAAACTCTCTCGGATACTTGTTTAAAAATAAAAAAGAGGAATCTCATGTAAATATCATGAAATAATGTTTGATCCTATTCATAATAATTCCTTAAATATTTCATTTCAAAAATAAAAAGTGATGCGTTCTTGGTTCTTTAGTTGTGAAACGGATTAGAAAACTTTTTAATCTTTCACTGCAGGTCAAATTGGAACAGATTCAATCTCCATCGCTGTTAACATAAAACTTATACACCACAAACTATAAAAAAGAGGTGAGAGAATCGGTATGACTTATTTTTTAATTTATCCTTTGACACTCTCAAGTTAAAAATCTCTTCAAAAAAATAGAAAGATACAAGAAGGATGTGAGAGGAGGACTGGCTCATGTAGGTATGTCCAACATGGGGGCAGCTTGAAAGTGTAGGAGGACTGGACTCATATGTGGCTGTACGCAATTGGTGGCTCACTCATATTGTACTCGACAGGGAGTGGATAACTATTGGGGAAAAAATTACGCTAGAGAAGAATGCTTAGTTCTTTTCTTTTCTCTGTGAGTCTCCCTCATGGGTTGTTTTTCTCTTGAGAGTTTGCCCCCCCATCTTGTGGATGGTGAGGGGACTTATAATGCCTCGTAAAGAGCGTTTTGGCACCAAGACTGATGACAAGTGTTCCTCAGGGAGTCGCTGGCCGCTGGGCATTGACGAGAGTCAGGTGTTGTCTTGCGATGTTGATGCGACCGTGGCTAGTGGTAGCCGACAAGGGCCAGGTCTCCTCTGGGCTATTGTTGGTCGGCAGGCACAACGATTCCCTATAGTTGACCTCCAACTCCATTAGTTGAAACCTACTGCACCAGCATTGTAATATCCCAGATTTTTATTCAGATTAATTTAATATTAATTATAATTTTAGATAAATTGGACATGAAAAAATTAATTAAATATTAAAAAATTTTGATAGGATATTTGGATCTGTTGGGCTGGCGCCCGGGGTGCGCTCGTGTTGTCACCCAAATATCGATTTGGATTTTAAATTAAAAGAAAATTAAAATAATATATATATATAATATATATATATATATAAACGAAAATAAAAAAAAGAAAAAAATAAAATAAAATAAGAGATAAAGATGGGGGATCGGGGAGAGAGAGGGAGTTAGGGTTCTGCCGGCGTGTGGTGGAGGAGAGAAGGAGAAGGGTGAGGCGGCCGTTCGACGACTGCCGGCGACGGCATCGTGCGACGAGGTCGGCACCATGACGGTGGTGGTTGTCGGCGGTTGAAAATTTTACCGGTGATGGTTTCGCGAAGAGAAAATCGTCGAGGAGGCCGATGGCGTTTGTCGGCAGCGTTCTTAACGGTGGAGTGTGGTGGTGGCGCTGCGATGGTGGTCGGTGTTGGCAATGGTGGCTCTTCAATGATCGGTAACAGCCGTGGATGAGCGGCGGTGTGTTTGTAATGGAAGCTGCGAGAGTGAGAAATCGCACGGGGAGGAAGACGGTGGCGCAGTGGTGCCGGTGCTGACGTGGTGAGGCCAGGGAGGCCGGCGACAGCCACATGAGGTGGCGTGGTGGTGGAGCTGCGACGGAGAAGCGGCGACAGCGTGTGGCAGTGGCCCGTGCGGTGAGGAGAGAGAGAGGTCACGACAGTGGAGAAAGAAAGGCTCGATTGGAACACTTCGGGACATCCTTTCTTCAAATCTGTAAAGTATGAGGTCCAGAAAAGTATCTGTAAACCTCCTATTTGGTCTAATTTTACATCTGAGAAAGGAGCAATTTATTTTTTGAGTTACATCACGAGCAAACATTTTATTAAAAGTTTTTATTGTATCAATTTATACTTGTGTGATTTCTATTGAAACATATACTCATACTAATTTAAAGAAAAATAGTACAAATTACCAGCTAAGGCCTTTAAATGATCGCTCATTATTTTAGTAAATAATATTGAGACAGCTAGTGACATTGATCCGTAAGAAACTCAACATGAATCTTCTTTTTTGAAGTAAAGAAATAAAAACTTCTATAAGTA
>JAOVVI020016605.1:0-10842 GCA_028571085.2 Nepenthes alata
GCACATTCTCGAAGGTTCCACCAACTTTGGGCTTTGTTTATAAAATGGGAAAGGGGGAAAGAGAGAGAGGGAAAAAGGGAGAATGACATGGGCAGTAAGGAAGGAATGCAGAGGAAAGGGAAGGGAAAATAGAAGAAGAAAAGGGAATCTTTGCCACTTCTAATCCGATCAGAGTAAAAATAACGGTAGCTCAGGCTAAGATAAGTATACCTCAAACCTTGTTTTCAATTTTTATTACTTTTGAATATTTCTATTTTGCTATTTATGCTTTGAATCACTTGCTTTCTAAGATTTGTTAATTGAAATGTATGAATCTCATGAATTTCGGTTTCAACTTCATGTTTGTGTATATAAATTGTGACTCATGATGTACATCTTACTTTTTATTTAATGCAATTAATTACTTACCAAAAAAAAAGATTTTGTAATTCGGCTCATGTTTTGTGTTCGATTTATGTCCGAATGACTCACATCAAACGCTAGAACAAAAATTTGGGAATTTCTGTTTGGAAACATGGAATCTTAAGATTTAAATATCGATTGGGGCTTTGTTACAATTTATTAGATGATTTGTATCTAGAAACTTTACATGGAACTATATTATCGAATTATGGAGGCCCTCTGAAATTGTCTGAAAGATTGATTGTATGAATTTCGACATGGCTTTCAGATATGATGAATTTTGACTATGAAATTATGAGAAAATGCATTAAGTTAAGTAAAATTGATAGGAAAATTGGACCTAGGATAGTCGTACTGTTAGATGAGGCTCTCTAGCATCCCCTAAAACTTTTTGGTGGTAATCGAGGACAACTCCGTCTATGGAGTGATACATGGTCTGCCCCTTCTCGGACTGTAATCAGAGGATAGAGACTATCGAACCTTTGAATCAAGAGTGAAATGAAATGAAATTAAATGTTATCGAACCTTTGGCCTTTGATTGTGTTGATTGAATACAATTTATTCTCAATTATTCACCCCATCGGCTAGTAGGATATGCTAGTTTGGTCTCTGGAATAACAAACTAGAATTTTGAAGAACAAGTGAGATTTGAAACTGATTTATGAATTTCGATGCATATTTATATTGATTTGTGCTTTCTTCCTGTTTCCATGGACATTCTTGTTCTTCATATATACCCATGGTTTTTGTCTTATTATACTTATGTTCTGCATGAAAATACTTCACTTGCATGCTTTTATGGCACCTTATTGAGGTTTGACTCACTCTTACAATTTTTCCCCCTCTCTAGAGGAACTAGTAGAGATGATACTAGACAAGCAAGAATCATTAGAGCTTAGCGAGGAGCTGGACAAAATTTTGAAGCCCTAAAGATTTTGGGAGTTTGATTGTTGTGAATGTAAATGCTATATTTTGTGAATGGAATTTGTATATAAATAGTAATGGTATGTTGTGTGTTTTGTTGGAGCAATGTAATGTATTTTCTTCCGTAGATTAATTTATGGTTATAGATGCTTCCACATTATTTTTTATGTGTAGATTTGTTTTGGTGCTAGATAGCATATCTCTTAGATCCAATGTGGTAGCTAGACGTACTGTGTTAGAACCATGGATGATATGGTGTTTATTGATCCTATGAATGTGTTGTGGATGTTTAGTGGATTCAATTTTGAGGATTGTCTATGTATATGTCTTGCGCAGGTTGTATTTATTCAGGTTATTTGTATAATTTTTACCCATTTGTAGAGAGAACTCTGCCCAATTTTTTGCAAAAATTTCATATAAGTTAATAATGGGAATAAATTGGTATGATTTTTGATGGAGGTTATTACGAAAAAATAACTCATTCCGTCACAGTTGGTATCAGAGAAAAAGAGATGCCTTAGATTTGATCTAAATGGCATGCGAAAGCTTAGGATCGACTAAGATCGATCGAATAAATAAAGGAAAGTGTAGGATAATTAACTTAGATTAGTCCGAGGTATCCTAGTTTACATAAGTTATATTAGAATTCTATTGGAATTTAATGTTTAAGCTAGTTGATATCGAATGTAGGCTTAGGCTGATCAATTTAGGTTTAAAGATTCAGGTTGATTTGTTCTGTATTGAGGTAAGATGAAATAGTTAGGACTAGATGGAATGTTTAAGTTTTGGCTTTAAGGATTTAATTTTAAAATGCATTGATTCTAACCCCTTCCTCTAATCTGATTATTTGAGGTTAATTATCTTGTGATGTTTGTGGTTATAGGAAATAACATGACTTCTAGACAAGGGCCTTCCTCTAGGTGTTGGTCGACCACGAGGATGAGGAGAAGAAATTGAAGGCACCTTAAGCATTTGAATTTAATCAATGTCGAGCTAGTGTTGAATATGATAGTACCTAATTGAGGTCCAAGTAATCAGTTTAGTTTAAGTTAAATCCCATTGGCCTTGGGTTGAAATTCTCAAGTTAGTAAGTTACTAAAAAGGGGTGTTTGAATTTGATGATTAAATACGACGGACCGGATTATTCTCCATTGAATAACCTCCGTCAATGGTAACATAAACTAAAGCCAATAATTAATCCTATGGACTCTACAAAAATTTTGGCAGAGTTTCCTCTGCAACTGGACAAAAAACCAAAACATAACCTATTTAAAATCACCTACAATAAGCATACATCTATCAAAAGGCTTAACTCAAAGCCTACAACACGCACACAGGATCACAACACTGTCATAATATCCATGGCTCTAATACAGTACACTATCTACTATACGGGATCTAGAGAGATGCCATCTAATAAAACAAACTCAAAATATTTATACAGATGCGAAAGCATAACTAAATCATAAAAATAACAATAATGAGCCACGCTCAACCATGAGTGGCTGTCCACAATCCGATCCAACTCTGAGTCCAAATCTTTACTACACTCGCCATCCAGCCGATCTCATCAAACAAGCCTCTCCTTGCTCTGACTACCTGCGCCAGCTAAGTGTTCTCATCTGAAAAAAAGACAACAACAGTAAGAGTAAGCTAACAGCTCAGCAAGTATAATCATACACAATTCTCCAAGGCATATACAAGAACTGGGAAGAGAAAAGATACCGAAACTCTCCATAACCATGAAGCAGGAGAGGGAAGAGGAACTTCTAGAATCACTTGACTCCCATGGGGTTTTCATGTTTATATCTTGGATCATTTATCAGAATCACTTGATTCTCACCGTTTTCACGATTACACTGATTGGTCATCATTAGGAATCACTAGATTTTCACGGTTCTCATCACGCTTTTCACAGTTTCACGGTTATATCTTAAATCACTTGATTCACAAGGTTCATCGTTTGGACATTATTCATTTTCATTATTACATCATCTTTGAGGACCCGGGCTAGTAAACCGTACTAACCAATGATGCGAGAGAATGAGGAAAGGAATGTGTTCGCTACACATTATAAAGCCACGGCTACTATTTTAGGTCGGTAGCACACGATCCTTGGTTGCATCCATGCAACAATCATCACAGATGACTACATCTCAATATGTAGCATCGACCGACATGCCCGACACCTCCGGGGACTAGGGAAATCCTTGTTCTTCCACAGAAGTTTCCTAAGGTATACCACAGACATCACCCGCTACCACGAGTGGCCAGAATACGTGGCTGAGTATTCCTCAGGTTCACACCGCGATGGACGTTGTATACTAAAGAAGACTACCTCTACGAATCAGGGTCCTAGTTTTAAGATTAGTTCGACACATGGAAAGGGAAATCCACATTTGCCACACACAATAACATCTCAGGAAATCTCATTCCCATCACAAACGTCTCCAATCCAGGAGATCACATCATCAAACACATCTCCATCCAGGAGATTATATCATCACAAGCATAATATGGATTCCCTTCCATTCACATCACGGTTCACAATATCCAATGGGACTCAATTCCCTTAATCCACAACAAAATGTCACAAGTTCAATTCCACTGTCTGCGGGATCCAGTTCCCTTAATCACAACAATCAGCCTAAGTTCATGAGAGAGATTAGATTTCATACCTCAGATGATCACATATCCCTTTGGAATCTCCAGGACTTATCCCCTTGCCTCCAACACACGGTTTCACATTCCGGAGCTTACTTTTATGTTTAAACATTTAAACGTTACTTTCATAACAATTATGAAGGCATAACAATTTACATTTCTTTTGAACACCTAGACGTCGTACACGATTCGATACTTGGAAATCGGACGTCCGGTGGATTCGTACGTACAAGCCGTACACGCTATTTCATGATTGGGTTTGATTTAACTTTACATGATGATGGAAGCATGCAACTTCCCATTTATTTTTGGATGGACAATTATGGATAACTTTCAAGGCTCCCGGATTCCATGAATGGGTCAATTCTTGTGGGATTCGACATCCGGTCGTGTATACGTATAATTGGAACATGAGGATTCATATTCTAGGGTCCTTTCAGCATTTCACAAAGGTGAAAATATGCATTATTCACCTCTGGTCTCGGGTGAATAGTGTCAGCGCCCCTTTAACGGGCTCGAACGCTGTGAACGGGTCAAAAGGTGCGAGATCGGACCCGTGGCCAACATATATTAATCATTGGGACGTGGGGATTCACATTTTGGGGTCAATTTCATGATATACGACCGGGAAATATAAAATTCCCAATTTTTATGGGTTAGGAAATTTGTGAAACCAAACCGGGCAGATCGGATACGATCCAGACAACTAACTATATTTTCCTTAGTCCATCCTCATGGGTTTCAAGAATCTAACGTTCACGGTGGGTATCGACATAAAATACCCCATGAAATCACATAAAATAACGAAAGAGAATGAGAAGTGGGTATGAGAACACTTGCCTCAACGTATGCTTTCACTTTTATACCTGGCTCTCGAATGGATCTGGACTCCAGAGCTTGATCTCTCTTCTTCTCTCTCTTGAACCGGTGCTCTCTCTCTCCTCAAACCCTAAAATCATGCGAAATGAAAAGGAGAGAGCCGGGCACACTTTTATATATCGCACCGCCGCTCGAGCGTAACTCAAGTGGCCAACAGGCGGCAGGGCTTCGGGCACTCCACCAGCGGGCGAGGGTGGTTTTGGAATTTTGGCTCGAGCACGGCTCGAGCGCGGGCAAATCAGGATTTTGTGATTGATTCGAAGAAACATCGATTTAATATTTGTTGTGAAGTAGTATTTCCATAAATAAGGATTATGTTTTTGGTAGCTTGCAGAATCTTCCAATTATGAGTTCCAATAGTGCCGTTCGGGTTTTGTATGTTTGTTGGCATTTTGTGGAAAATTAAGGATTGGATCTTCTAGTTATATGTAAGTTAATTTTGTAATGGCTTCATTAAGGAAAATTTTAGAAGCTTAATGTGTATTAATTATGTTTGAGGATAGTACCCTGAGTTAGAAAGGAAAAATAGTTATGTGCTCAACAAGGGGAAAATGTAAGTTTGGTTAAGGAAAAATATTAGATTGGGCATGTGATTCTTCAAGGGCTTGAATGTAGTTCTGTAGACATTGAATGGTGGCTATTTAGGAAGAAACAATTGATGTCATGATGGCATACGGTCTTCTTGGGTCTAATTAAATCTAATAGGTGATCCTCCGGGTAGTTTCCATGAGATTGTAAAGTCATGATATGTGTAACTTGGAGGAGTGAATAATGATAGATATATGAACATATCCTTAGAAAAATTAAGGGTAAGCTGTTGGCCATTTTGTTAGGGTTGACCCTTGATGTGTCTAGTAAGATATAATGTTTTTAAGAATGATAGGATTATGTTAATCTCGAACTGCAATAGGGTCCTACCCCCATTATAAGTGGGGGAGGAGCTTACGATTTGAAATTGTTTCGTTCATAGTTAGAATTAGCCAACAAGGTTCTTGCGTTAGGAAAATTATTGATGTTGTCCTATGATTTTTGACGTTTGAGAAGATGTATCATAAAGGATAAAATTTTAGTACTATGTTTTCTATATTGTGAGGATGGTTGTTCTTGATATAAGTGGAGGTAGAGCTCATAGAGAGAATAAGTAATCGAAGCCCCCATCTTCAGAACTTGTGGGTCTTACCTTAGAAAATAACTTTGTCTAAATATTTAAAGGTTAGTTACATCACTAAGGAAAAGACATTCATGGAATAGTGTAAATCTCAAGGATAAACCTTGATGTCTCTAAGGATAATGGACCCTAGTATTGGCAAATAATATCGGGGTAATGGGATGTTGTATTTTAAATTGGGAGACAGAATCATACTCGAAGCATTGGAATTATGAAGTTTTGAATTAAGAAGTCCTTATGATTATGTATTAAGACAAATAGAACAACTTGCTCATTGAGAATTATAGAGGATGCATATTCGGATTTACATTTGTAGGCTCATCATATGCAGCAAGATCTTGAGGTTGCTAGTACTAGGATTTTGAGATTGAGATGATAATCTAAAAATTATAATGAATTCTTGGAGATTGTTATAATTGTTGTTTTTGATCTTATGATGATTCAAGGAATTGTGGATATTGTCTTTCGGGAGTTGTTTTAAATCTTGATTGTTGCATACCTAGGTACTCCATATGAGCCAATGGGTATAAGTTGTAAGAAGATTGGAGATCTGTAAAATAAATAATTAGAAAGAATAGTGTAAGTGTGTGTAGGCTCACAACTTCCGTAGGCCCTGAAATGTGATTAAAAAGGCTAAGAATGAATCGCCATGTGTTTCAAGAATATATAGTATGGATTTTGTATTTTTGAAAGATGTTAGCTTGAGGACATACTAGTGAAATAATGGGAATGTAAGATGTTCTACATTTAAGGTTTACTTGTGATTTGAGGTTTATATTGAATCTTAACTAAGTTTGATCAGAGAAATTTGGGCAATAGGCTAGATCAGAAATGAAGAAGAAGTATGGCCATATGATTGATCAGAGCTGTCCAGAGAAAGTGTGGCAAACCCATGTATTTTAAGGTTAAAATTGATGTTCAAAAGGAATTCTCATTTTTTAAGTTTAACATGAATAAAGATAAGTAATCAATTTGAGGTTTTGAAGAAATCAATAAATTGGATTGCTTATTGGACTTGATGAATTTAGATTCCGATGGAACAGTTTGGATAATAAGGATCAGGACTATTGGGATGCTTAAGAGTTTCCTAGGATAATCATTTAATTGAGAAAATGACTTGGGAAAAATTAGAAAGATTTCCTTCGATTAAGAAAAATTCAAAGTTTATCAACTTTCGATAATAAAATTTTTATAAGTGGGGGAGATTGTAACGACCCAACTTCCATAACATAGTAAATTATTGTCATTAAGCTAAAATAATTAAGATTAAGGTAAATAGATTAGGAAAAAATGGGGATAAAATTAATTCAGAAGTAAAAAGGGCCACCAGGGCGTCGGTGCCTGAGTTTTGCCCGAGGCGCAACTCAAGCCCATTTAACAAAATGGGGCACCCGAGCAGTGCCTAAGGCACCATCCGAGCATGAAAAATAGAATGCCGCACCCGAAGGGCGCTCAACGAGCGTTCGAGCGTGGCCCTTCCTTGTGCCTTGGTGCTCGATGCATGCTCGAGCACATTCTCGAAGGTTTTACTGACTTCAAGCTTCATTTATAAAAGGGGAAAGGGGGAAAGAGAGAGAGGAAAAAAGAGAGAATGATGCGGGCAATAGGGGAGGAAAGGAGAGGAAAGGGAAGGGAAAAGAGAAGAAGAAAAGGGAATCTCCACCACTTCTGATCGAGCTAAGGCAAGTGTACCTCGGACCTTGTTTTCCATTTTTATTGCTTTTTAATATTTCTATTTTCCTATTTATACTTTGAATTACTTGCTCTTTAAAATTTGTTAAAAGAAATGCATGAATCTCATGACTTTTGGTTTAAACTTCATGTTTATGTATATATATTGTGACTCATGACTCTGATTTTGTGATTGGGATCACATTTTGTGTTCGATTTATGTCTGGACGATTCACATCAAATGCTAGAACAAAAATTTAGGAATTTATGTTTGGAAACTTGCAATCTTGAGATTTAAATGTCAATTGGCGCTTTGTTATAGTTTATTAGACAATTTGTATCTGGAAACTTTGCATCGAACTGTATTATCGAATAATGGAGGTCCTCTGAAATTGTTTGAAAGATTGATTGTATGAATTTTGACATGGGCTTGAGATATGATGAATTTTGACTATGAAATTATGAGCAAATGCATTAAGTTAAGTTAAATTGGTAAAAAAATCAGAACTAAAACTGTCGCGCAGTTAGATGAGGTTCTCTGGCATGCCCTAAAACATTACGGTGGTAATCGAGGATAACTCCGTCCTTGGAGTGATATGTCGTCTGCCCCTCCTCGTAACGTAATCAGATGATAGAGACTATCGAACCTTTGAATCATGAGTGAAATGAAATGAAAATAAATGTTATCGAACCTTTGGCATTTGATTGTGTGGATTGAATACAATTTATTCTCAATTATTTACCCCATTGACTAGTAGGGTATGCTAGTTGGATGCCTGGAATAACGAACTTGAATTTTGAAGAACAAGTGAGATTTGAAAATGATTTATGAATTTCGATGCATGTTTATATTGATTTATGCTTTCTTCTTGTTTCTCTGGACATTCTTGTTCTTCAGATATTCCCATGGTTTCTGCCTTATTATACTTATGTTCTACATGAAAATACTTCACTTGCATGCTTTTATGGCACCTAACTGTGCTTCGACTCACTCTTACAATTTTTCTCCCCTTTCCAAATGAACCAATAGAGCTAATGTAATACTCAGAATATTTTTATTCAATTTAATTTTTTTATTTGATTATTTCTGGATAATTTAGGTGTGATAGAAAATTAATTAAATATTATGAAAATTTTGGAGATTATTTTGAATTGTTGAGCCGGTGCCCGGAGTGCGCCCATTCGATCGCTCGGGTATTGATTTGAATTTCAGGATTAAAAGAAAACATAATAATAATAATGATAATAATAATGTTATTATTAACGTTAATAAATAGCAGAAGGATTAAGGAGGGAGAAGGTTTGGGGAGATAGGGAGGGCAGTGTGAGGGTTAGTGTTTCGTGGGTGACAGTGGGCATGGCCGGCGGCGTGCGGTGGCTGGTGGTGGTCGGGTTGGCTGTCCGGTGACAGTAGCATGCGGGCAAGGCAGCAATGGCTGCGGGTGAGATGGCTATGTGTGCGGACGCTGGCACAAAGAGAGATGCCGCGAGAAAGAGAAGAGGATAAATGGAGGCCTTTGGGTCCGATTCCGAGCTCGAGATAGTTGGAGAAAACGTAGAGCACGTTGAGGCAAGTAAATCTATACCCTTTTCTTATGTTTTCTACGATTTTTGTTCGATCCCCTTTGAGTATTTTTGTCCCGATACCGGACACCATGTATGTAATTGTGATGCCCATAGTCTAATTATGTATATGCATGAAATTCATTATCCGATTTGTTATTTTTGCACCGTTTTCACGTCTGAAAATCCTTCACCCATGCGTATGTACTGTTCATCCACAATCGGGTGGATTTCGGCCCTGGATTTTTGGGGCTTTTTCATAAAATAATACTAGAATACCACTACCCACACCCTAGGCAAGTTAATTTGTCAATTGGATGTCCGATTTGGTGAAAAAGGAGAAATTTCGTTCGCAAAGCCCTTAACCCCACACCCGGGTGGGTCTGGGCTTTGATTTTTGGGGATTTTGATTTATTTGGGACTAGAATGTCATTATGCATGGCATGGGTAAGTTAATTTACCGATTGCATATTCGAATTTGTGGAATTTGGTGGAATTTCATTCGCGAAGACTTTAACCCACGCTCGGATGTCATTTGAGCTTCGATTTGATGTTTAATTCATAAATTGACTTTGGATTATAGTTACCCATGCCTTGGAATCGATAAATTACCTATTGCATATCCAAAATTTTGAAAATTAACCAATTTATGCATTTGTGCACTGCTCACGTACACTGTTCACCCGAGTTTAATGATGAATTTTACATATTTTCCACATGTTTAATTTTTTATTAAATTGTATATGTTTAATTGCTTATCTCGAGAAATGTATTCGATAACTAATTGAAAATAAAATCGTTAATCGGAAGTCCTAAGGCTAAATTTGACTCTCAGTAACTAGAATCTCCTACATTATGATAATCGTATATGCAAATTGAATCATGAGGTGATTTCAATCTAAATGAAAGATTAAGATTATACAAAGTACATGGAGGGGGAAACCCATAGTTGAATATGTGATTGAATCGATCTCCCGATTGGAGATATTGTGAAAATAGTGAAGTATGGTAAATCCTCCCTCAAGAAAAGAGTAAACTTAAAACTAGGACTATGGACTTGTGTTCATTGGGTTGTATTCTCTCGCTTGCCACGTCCATCACGGTGGGAACCCAAGGAATGCTCTTGCTGGTCATGGGGGCGAGAGGTGTCCGTTGTATGCCTTAGGATACTACTGTGAAAGAACGAGGATTGCCCTAGTTCCTCGGGGGATATGGGGCAAATTGTTATGGTCGAGCTGCTGCAGGCCTAAAATGTAGCTGTTGGCCGAGTTGTTGTAGGCCTAAAATATAGCCGTTGGCCGAGTTGCTCCATGCCTAAAATGTAGCCGTTGGCTGAGTTGCTGCAGGCCTAAAATGCAGCCGTTGACTAAATTACTGTAGGCCTAAAATGTAGCTGTGTGCTTTAGAATGTGTAGTGAACACATTTCTTTTCTCATTCTCTCACATCATTAGCTAGTACGACCTACTAGCCCTAGTCCGCAAAGACAAATAATGACATGAAAATCAAAGTCTAAAAGGAGAAGTAAAACTGTATACCAAAACATACTCGATCATGTCCCTGTTTACCATAT
>JAOVVI020016606.1:0-10842 GCA_028571085.2 Nepenthes alata
ACAGGTCTAGCTCCTCGCCCAGCTGGGGAGAAGCTAAAAGAGGTGAGCTCGAGAGGTAGCTCTTGAGTCCTCGGAATGTGTCTTCACAGTCGTCACTCCATCAGAAGTCTCGGGCTTTTGTCCCTCTCAGGGCTTTGAAGAACGGTAGGTGCTTCTCGGTGAATTTTTTCAGGAAACGAGAGAGGGCCGCCACTCGCCCGGTGAGCTGCTGGACTTCCTCTACCGTCCACGGAGATCGCATGTCCAGGATTGCCTGTATCTTTTCTGGGTTTGCCTCGATTCCCCGATGCGACATGATGTAACCTATGAATTTCCCCGAGGCCACACCGAATGTGCATTTGCTTGGATTAAGCTTCATCCCATGGGTCCTGAGCACATGGAAGGTCTCGACCAAGTCCCTGACATGATCGCCGGTCGCTCTGCTCTTGACGAGCATGTCGTCGACATACACTTCGACGTTCCTGCCTATCTAGTCCTTGAACATCTTGTTCACAAGTCGTTGATAAGTCGCGCCCGCGTTCTTAAGGCCAAGCGGCATCACCATATAGCAGTATGTCCCTTAGTCTGTCATGAACGATGTATACTCCTCGTCCTTGGGACTGATATTGATCTGATTATAACCCGAGTACGTGTCCATGAAGCTTAAGAGCTCGTGGCCGGAGTCGAATCCATAAGTTGGTCAATTCTGGGTTGTGGGAAGCTGTCCTTGGGGCACGTCTTGTTGAGGTCGGTGAAGTCCACGCACATCCTCCACTTCCCATTATTCTTCCTTACCATGACAACGTTGACCAACCAGTCCGGGAACTACACGTCTCGGATGAATCCGACGTCCATGAGTTTCTTGACCTCATCGCGGACGGCCACTAACTTTTCCGTGGAGTAATTCCTGTGCTTTTGTCTGACGGGCTTGTGATGAGGATCGATGCCCAGCTTGTGGACAACGATCTCGAAAGAGATTCCCGGCATGTCACTAGGTGACCAGGGAAACACGTCCGAGTTTTCTCATAGGAAGCTGGTCAGTTGGTCCCTGACGGTCTCTGGGAGTGAGCTCTCTACGTGGACGTATTTATCCGGATCTAGTGGGACATGGACGGTTGGCTCCCCAGGTTGCGCATGTTGCAGCGTGGCCTCATCCCTGAGGTCAAGGTCTTCCATCGATTGTGGAAGTGTTACTTGCGTGGTCTGTGCTAAGTAACACATTCGCCCTATGAACTGATCCTCGAGGACTTCTCCTATACCACACGGGGTGCGAAATTTCATCTTGAGATGTGGAATGGAAGTCACCGCACTGAACGCGGCCAAACAAGGTCGTCCGAGAATGGCGTTATAGACCAAAGGCGGGTCCACAACTAGAAAGGTGAGGACCTTGGAGGTAGTCCTCGGATACGTCTCCAGGGTCACCTCCAACTGGATGATACCCTGAACAGGCACTGGCTCATTGTCCAGCCCATAGAGTGGCCCTTCTGGCGCTCTCATCCAATTTTTCTTAAGTCCTAATTTGAAATAGGCATCAAGGTACTGCAAATTCCGGGAGCTTCCATGATCAACAAATATTTGTTTCATCCGGTAGTCATTTGCTCCGTCAGAAACGAGTGTGGTTACAACTAGGGGTCGGAGTGAGGAGAAGTTACATGATCCGTGTCCCTATTAGTAAAGCAAATAACTTCATCTTCACTTTCGAGTCCCGTCCTCGGCCTTTTTGCTGCTATGAGTTCGTGCTCATCTTTTCTAGCCGGCTGGCTTGATATCATGTTTACGATCCCCGTAGCCACTCTGTTCCTAGGGGGTTCAGCTTCACTGTCGCTCGCTATTTTGGAAGCATGTCCGGGTCTTTGTAGGAAACAGTTGAGGTGTCCTCTCCTGATTAGCTCCTCCATTTCCTTCTGTAAAGTTCTGCAGTCCTCCGTGTTGTTGTCTCTGAAGCGGTGGTAGTCACAGTATTTCATCTGGCCCCCACCCTCTGGGTTCTTCAGCGGCTTAGGCCACTTCAGGAACTTCTCCTCCTAGATCTGCATCAGGACGTTGGTGCAGGTGTCGTTCAGTGGCGTGAAGTGCACAGGTCGCGGCTCTCTTCGGGCGCTCTGCTCGACCTTGTGCTGTTTCTTCGTTTCCTGAGGACCCTGATAGTCCCCGGCCTTCCACTTGCCTTCCGCCGCCTTATGATGAGGGTTCTCGTCCCTCTCTAGCCGCTTGGCATCGTTGGCCTCCTCGGCCGTAATGTACACTCTGGCTATGGCCTCGGCCTCCATAAAGGTCTGGGGACCCTTATGGATGAGGTGTTTGAAGAAGCACCTCCTTCAAGAGCCGAGAGGAAAGCATTTGGCTTTACCTCGTCGGTCAATTTTGGGATTTGCCTGGCCTCAGCTACAAATCGGGCCAGGAAACCCCTCAAACTCTCCCTGGAACCCTGTCAAAGGAAAGCATTGGCACATGGTGGTCTTATCCAGGCCCTGTAGGCTCAGATGCTCCCGGAAGTGGTTGAGGTGATCCATGGGATCAGCGCTGCCATCGTACACCTCCAGGTTTGGCATTTTGAATTTCAGAGGGAGCATCCTCGTTCTGATCTTCGTGGAAAATGGGGACTAGAGCACATTAGCCCCTCCCCCACTGCTCTCTTCGAGGACCCAGTTCCATCTTCTTTCTATTCTTTCCTCCTCCCGGAGTGGGGCCGTTACCTTCTTTTCGTTAAGATAATACCTTAACTCGTAAGGCTCTTGGACCGTACGGCGCTCGGGGACCGTGCGAGCTCCTTGCAGGGGAGCATCTCGTGGAATCGCCTCCAGGATGCTGCGCTCGCGGCGGCTCCGTTGGGTTCTAGAGTTACGCCTCTCTGGGCTTTCTTCTTGGACCCGAGGATTCAGGCGGCCCTCCAGCCTCTGCGAGGCTCTGCTACTGGAGGCCACTTGGGTCATCGGGTTTTCATGCCGGCTTGGCGACTTCTCATGGCGATCTCCTTCCTTGTCCCTGCCCTGGGACGCTTCAGCCTGGGATGCCCTTGAAGGGGCTCCTCTCACCTGCTCGTCAATCGTAGAGCAGAGTGTGTCGAATGCTTTGGACATGCCTTCTGTCGTGGTCGCCAAAGCCCTAACTACTAGGCCAAGGTGATTCTCCACCCCCACGCAGGGGTCGAGGCCGCTATTGCGTGAGGCCACCTCCCTGGCGGGTGCGCTCGCCTGCGCCCTTGTGTTTGCCATTCTAGATTTTGGAGTTAAAGTTGTTGCGGTGTTCGTATATTTTTTAAAAAGATATGAAAAGTAGACTTTCAGTCGCTTCTCACAGATGGCGCCAATGTTGCGTATGAGAGTTCCCGCCGCCTATCGATCAGAGTCTGAGAGGAAATATGTGCTCCAAGGCGGGCAAAAACGTGCAACACAAAATAGAATGTAATAAAAAAGGGTACAAGAACACTGGGCGCGAGGACTTTAACGTGGAAAGCCTCCTTTTAAGTTTAAAAGGAGAAAAAACCACGATGGCGGTTGGGCAGTCCGAGAGATTCCACTATTACAAGAAGAGAGTAGAACCGGGCGCCTGTGATGCGATTTGTCACCACCGAGAATTACAAAATGATGAGTTTTAATCTTTCTATCTCTTCTTTTCTTTTCTTTTTCTCTTTGGAGATTGCTCTCAGTATGTGCTCAAGTAATGGTTTGTGGAATCCCCCCTTGTTGCCTAAAAGGGGGTATTTATAGGGGAAAATTATACCGTTGGCAAAGGACACGTGGCACTGACATGTCAGGGACGCCTGCCACCGGTCCTGTTGGTGCGGCGTGTCAGGGCACCTGTCACCAGCTCTGTGGGTACGGCTGCTCTACGGATACGGCGTGTCAGGGACGCCAGCTTTGCGTATCCGGCGTGTCAGGAGCCGTTGGATTTTTCATGATGGCGCGTGCTTCTTGGTCACAGTGCACGCTCGGTCATTTTGGTTCCTTGTGCGGAGACTCCAAGGCTGTCTCGTCTGTTGAAAGTCCTCTGGGTCTTTTCCTAGTCATCGGGTTCGTTGGGCTAGGTTTTCGGACGTTTCTCAGATTTTGTTGATGACGTCAGCCCCTAGTGGTGTCCTCGTGCTCTTTTAGGTCAAACTGGCTTCTCGGACCTTTGTCGCTACTTGGACTTCTGAGACACTGGCCCATGTTCTCGGGCTCATAAGGCTAACTTAGCCCAAGGAACTAAGTTGGGCTTTTGGAATTCTTGGGCCAACCTGTCTTCTTGGTCCGTGGTCATGACTTTGGGCCTCCCTTTTGGGCTGTATTTTATGGGCTCCAGTATTGAGACCCAACAATAATTAATTAAATTTTTTTAAAAAAAGATATGCTTATTCAATACATATCATTTGCTGAAAATGATTGATATTTTGATAATTCAAAAGTTATTATCTTTCATTTTATAAAAGATTATCTAACCCATTATTTTTGAAATACTTAAGAATAGTAGAGAATCTATGACAGTCGTAGAGAGGGAAAATAGAGAAATTACTTTTCAAATATTTGAGATAAGAATGGTTTCAATTTAATTTTAATCCTACAATTTATTCTCATTGAGTCAAAATTTGACACTTATGAATTTAGATATATAAATTTATTTTCATACATAGTTAATATGTAATGAAATACGATAATAAAGATCATAAAAATTAAAATTTATATCCCATCAAAAACTTTTTATATATAGTATTAGAGCGTTGGTTTAAATTATCGTGTTTTCTTGTGACTATGCCTGTTTAATTGATTATCATCATAAAAACCCAAGGATTTATAACTATTATTTTAATCTTGAATTAGTTGATTATCATGCCGATTATGCATAAAATAGTTGATTTATACAGTAATTATTATAGGATTATAATATTTATTAAAAGCACACAATTTATATATCCTTACTGAATTTTTAATACATGATTTAAGAATAAAAACTTGAAAATAAATAAGTAAATAATTATTATTACGAATTTATATTTTCTATGACATTAATTTTATTTTAATTATAATTAATTAAAAAATAAGAATATTTCCTAAAAAGGCACCTGAGTGAGTTTAAAACACCCTTCATATTAGGTGTAAAACCTCAACCACTTGACCAGATTGAAAGATATAATATATTAATTTTTAAATATCGTAATTACGGATAATTAAGGTAATATAATTAAAATTATGTTTAATTTATGTGAAAAAATTTAGTTTTAAAATCGTAGGACAAATTAACAAAGTAGGCCCGGCTCTCGAGGCGGCGCTACGGACGCTTGAACCCGCTTGAGCCCGAGATTTAAAACCGGAGAGGGTTTTCTTTCAGGTAGATTTGCGGCCTTCTAACGTGAAGAGAGAGGGAGAAGAGAGAGAAAGGAGAGATCGAGGCTCTCGGGTTCAAATCCACCTTAGAGCTAGTTGAAAAAATGATAGACCGGGTCGAGATAAGTACACTCATACCCTTCTCTTTCTCTTTTTGCACTATTTATTCCGATCTCCTAGGATATTTTTTATCCCAATACCTATCCATACTTGTATTTTCATGTTATTTCTGATTTGAGCATGCATATATGTGAATTTCATATCCGATTTCTTATTTTTGATCGATTTTTCGCATGTGAAATCCTAATTTGCAGCCGAAACAATTTTATACGTTTATTTTAAGATTTATGTATGAATTTGCTTTAGAATATGGATACCTGTACCTTGCATATGTTAATTTATCAATTTGATATTCGATTTGATAGTTTTATATGTATTTGTATACTTGAAAACCCTAACCCGCACCTCACATCTTTACCCATGAAAATTAGAGTTTGTGTATGATTTAGTTTTAAAACTTAGAAATCCTAACTTTATTGATGTGGGCTTTTCAATTATTTGGCATTTATGTACATATATTTTGTATATGTTAATATAATGCGTTCTGAAAATATTATCGGACGTGAATTGAAATAATTAACAATATGTTCATTTCGTATGTTACTTTATATATTTTTTGAAAATTATGTTGCATGTAATTATGAAGGCATTTGTTATCCGGAAGCTCTAAAGTTACGTCTGGTTCACGGTGGTAAGAATTTCTTTTATGTTCTAAACTTTTTGACTTTTTATGCATATCATTGAAAGTATGTGGAGATACGAACTCATAAGAAAATAAATATTTATATCCGTATCAAGAATTATGAAGTTATGTAAATTATCCAAAGGGAATGCCACAATTTGACATATTTATGATTCATTCTCTCAAAATGAAAACTTTGTAAAAACGTTTGATGGATTTTCCCTTAAATAATAAGAAATTGTGAAACCTGAACCTCGAATTTATATTTTAGAGGGTAATATTTCCTAACATACCATTAATATTATAGTAAAAACTCAAGAATTATCTCGCCCTAAGCATCTGACACCATCCACCACAGGATGTTAAAGTTAAGATTTGTGTGTAGCACTTTAGAATGTGTAGGTGTAAACACATTCCATTCCTCAATCAGTTAGTCCGTTAGCTTGTAAGGCTACTGGCCCTAGTCCGCAAAGTAAATAATTTATGCATGTTTTGAAAACTAAAGAAAGATTAATAAATCAGATAAGATAAATGTATTTTAAAAAGTACATTTGATCATGATTTATATTTATGCATCCTTATTATACTCATATATCTCTTTTCTACTTTATTTTACATACATTATTTATTATCTTTGATTATATTATACTTGTTGAGATTTGAATCTCCCTTATTATTTTTTTTACCTTAAGATGAGTATGAACTTATATCCAATAGGGCAGGGTAGAGAATTAAAATTCGGCTAGGCTGAAAACTTGGAGAATAATCTTGAGGACTTAGCTTTTGTAGAATTGTATCCATTTTTATGGAGTATTCTGTATATTGAGAAAGTTTTGTATATTAATGTATGTATATGATGTTGATGTTCATGTAACTTAATTTTCATTATATTTGATGGATGTAAACACTTTCGCAGGTCTATAAGATTCATTTTAGGAATCTAATGGCATCTTATCTAAATCAATATTATACCCAGAGTTATGACATTGGTGTCACGTGTTTGTTGTGGCTTGTGGATCCTATATTGTGATGATGTTGATGATTTATATTATACAGGATATTTTATAGATTTTTATATTGGCCGACGACCATATTACAGTCAAAATTTTGTCAGATTTTTGATTAAAAATACGATACGTCACAGTTGGTATCAGAAAAAAGATACCTTAGGTTTGATCTGAATATTATGTAAAAGTTTAGATTAGAGTAAGAAGGATTGAATAAATAGATGAAGGAATAGAATGATTAAGACATATCGGATGGTTCTAATTATTTTAGTATATATGACTTAGGCTAGAACTAAGTTGAAAATTAGTGGGTAAGTTTGATTGTCTAACTTATACTATTCTAATTAGTACCTAAGTTATAAACTAACCCATATTATTCTTATTCCAGAAAGGATATCCATAGCCGATCGTGCTACCTAGCCGAGGGTCGAGACGTGGAGGTGGTCAACCATGTGATCAAGAGGCTGAGTATCTGAATCTATTGAGTGGGGTGGCGAGACTTAAAAGTCTTGGAAGGTCTTAATCGAGCAAGAACGGAGAGAAGGGATGATGAAAAATGATACATTAAGGATTAACTTAGGTTGATCATAATCCGAGGACTAGGATTCGGGATGCTCGGATGGCTTGACCAGTGGGTTGGTTAGGGTGGAATCGATGGCTCAAGGTCGAGATGACTCGAAGTCGATTTCTGGTGTTAGTGAATCCAAGAATGTCAATTTATGATCGATCTAATAGTAATGATCAAGTGCTTGAACTTTTGGGTGTCGTGGATCTTGTAGAAGTTGAAATATAGGTCCTGAGAATTTGAATAATGGTTGCGGTGATCTATGCTCGGGAGGAGATAAGGTAGTGTATGCCTCATATGAATTTGAAGGCAAAGCCAACCATGGACGATTGACGAGATAAGAGTCATGGGTCACGAGGATAGAGAGATATCCATGAATATGTTTATGGATATTTTTATGGATAAATATCTTCTTGATAAGATTTTGGGAGCATATTTTAAATTGCAGACAATTCGACCGCATGATTAAGGATTGTCCTTATCTCATGGGTCGGAGAGTGAAGAAGTTCAATGCCTTGGATCGTTGTTTTGCAGTGATGGTACAAGGTATAGAGGTGCCGTCCACTGTGATGGAAGGTTAGGTTTTCAGATTTTGGTGTTTTAGTACATGTGTTATTTTGGGATCCCGATTCTGTATTTTCATTATATTTTCTAAGTTTATTCATTTGTTTTAGGACCATAGACTTGTACTAATTATATCGATGTCCGAGATATTTTCTTGGAACCATAGATATGATTGGTTGGATTGAGTTGATTTATTTTATGGTACCAATCTTTGTTATGATATTAATGATGATTTGGTTGGTGAGTCTCCATACTGGTATGAATCGGGTTGGTAAGGATACTATGTCTTACAATCGGATTGTAAAATTTTAATTATGAGTCAGAGTTGGTTGAGGTATCGGGGAATTATTATCGTTTTGCCTATAGGTCATGTTATGGGAATCTGTGCCAAGTTGATCTAGTAAATGAGACCACACCTAGAAGTCATCTTGTAGTCACTAAAAAGATTTGACTGTGTAGCAATTGAGGATGTTTCTTAAAGAAAAAGATTAGGCTGATTTACCTTTGGTCAATAATTCGATATTGTCTCGACACCAATTTTCTTACGGATTTCGTATAGAATCAAGGAAGCATTGGTCAAGTGCCACTTTGGGATGCTTTAGAACATCTAAGGTTGGTAAGTAATATGAAATGACAAGGTCACTTGTGGATGACTAGAGATTTAGGTTATTCGAAAGATAAATGGTTTGATTAACGGGTATTATGGGTGAATAGGTATTTATTTGATCTATTATAAGAGCTCAATATTTTCTAAGGTCGATCTATATCCATAGTGTTATTGACTGTTGATAATTGAGAGTTGTTCCTGTAGCAGCTTTCAGGATAAAGAGGCAACCGTTACAATTTCGGTAATGTCATTTGGGTTTGAAGGTTCGTTGGTACTTCTGTAGATTTAATAGAGTGGATCTTTCAGCCACGTTCAGGGAAATTTGGTGAAGGCCTCATCGAGGAATACCTAGAATTATGGGAGATGTATGAACTTTGTTTGAGAATTGTGTCATGGATTAAGAAGGCAATTAGCATTGTGCCCAATCAGGGGAGAATATGAGTTTGATAAAAAGAAGTGTCATCTCGGGTATGTAATTTCTTCTATAACATGAATATGGTGCTTTTGTGGAAGATTTAGGTCCTTGAGCGGATCCCATGTTAGCCCCAAGACGTTGGTATCTAACTAGAAAAGTAAATGCTTGAGCTTGAGAAGCTTCTGGCCCAGTGGGCCCATAAAACTAACTAGGGTAAGCGGTATTATTGAACCAGACAAAGCAACAAGCAATGAAACCACAGACAGATAAAGCACCTAAACTATAAGACAAGTAAGCTTCTCCAGACCATACAGGTGCACGACGAGCCCATGCAAAAGGTTTGGTTAAGATATGCCAGATTATATTTTTCCCTACATCATATGTGGGTGGTTGCCCATGGATAAGTGGGGGAGAGGTCCATGATCAAAGTTACTCTACTTGTGGTTTAAAGTTAGTAATTGAGGTCTCTATTTTGAGAACTTATAGGTGCTACTTTTGAAGATAGTTAATATCTAATGATTCTAAGGTTCTGAATATTTGTGTCATAAGGAGTAGACGAATATACGATAGAGAAAACGAGTAAATCTACTTTAGTAATGTGAAGAAGAATTTTGGTGTCTTTTGAAAAAAATGAACATTAGTACCAATGATTTGATATTGGAAGCCTTCGGGTTGGATGTGTCTTTAATACTTCGTAGGAAATATTGTAGGGTGAACCGCAAGTAGGTTCCAATGTCAGAACTAATGGGACGTCGTGCCCTTGATTCGGGAGATAGAATCGTACTCATGATATTAAAGCTATGAAATTATCGGATGAGAAGTCTTTGTAGTTTTGCTTCAAGGTTGTTAGAATGATAAGAATTTTGGGTGATAAGGATTTTGGGGATGGTCCATTTATCGCGAACTTGGATGATACGATTCAGTTGAATAAGTGGACTCATTAGTATGCTGACGGGATGATAAGTTGCATAGTATTCGGGTCTTGAGGTTTTAATGGTAACTCAAGGTTGTACCAGAATTTGGGTAATTGCTCTGATCATATTTTCTATGTTTGTTAAATATGAGAAATATGGATTTTGTCTTAGATATATCGATATCTTTGAGATTTTCATGGGCCTATAGTTGTCTTGTAGCCTAGATGTCTGATAGGAATCCTTAGATAAGAATTACAAGTTCATTTTAGTATATAAGTAAATGGCCAAGTAGAGAAGTGCAGTGGTAGCATGTGGCCCATGGCCCAGAGATTCAGAATAAGATTGAGGATTCAAGTGAACGATCATTTTTGAGGCTTTGGATGAACTGAAATAAAAGTTCATTAGTTCGTTTGAGGCCTTGAATTAAGTCGAAGGAATAGTCAATAAATTTGGGCTGCCTTTAAATTTGGTGGATTATCAAGAAATCTCCCATACATCGATGGTTGAGGAAATAAGTATGTGATTGAATTAAGCCCTTGTGGGAGATTAGAAACTTGCCTTACGGTAAGGTTCCAACCTAAATTTAGATAGAAAATATTATATATTAGGAATTAGGATGATTCATTTGGTTAATGTTTTCTAGGAAGGATCATTTCTCCAAGATATGTCATAGGAACGCGAAGTATGAATCTGAAAGGATTTTTTTTTCCAAATTTTTAAATTTTGAGATTCGTTAAATTTCAAGA